>ML777045.1:1505574-1559151 GCA_009831015.1 Picea engelmannii
ATATATATATATCATAAGAATGATCACATCAACATCACATCAATAATAAAATACACCAATATTTACGTGGAAACCCAAATGGGAGAAAACCACATAATTATTTCTTATATATATCAATAATTCATTCATAGGAAGCACCAACTTCCCCATTCTCCGTATGCAACTAGAAGGCGGATACAACCCCCTATTTATAGGCTCCAACCTGAAGGAATATACAACTTCATGAATTCTCTATCTCTAACCAGAAGGAGGATACAACACCCTAGGTTCTTCGAATTCAAGTGGTAGGTAGCTACAACAATCTATTTCTCAGGATCCAACCTGAAGGAAGCTCCAACTTCCTGATTCCCCGACTACAATAGGAAGGAGGCTACAATGCCCTTTCCTTTCCCCTTCCTACCACCCTGAAATATAATGTAGACCAATTTTCATGGACTTTACCACTATAACTTCCACATACCTTGTCACTATTAGTATCATTATCATTGTCACTGTCACATTAACCTGTCCAACCCATCACTATCTCATCCATGAAACTATATCCACTCTAATATGCATGCAGATCATGCTAATATCACCAAGAGAATATCTCAAACCATATGCTCAACATCACCAAAAAATTCCTCTACCAAGCATGTACCAACATCACCACATACCATCACAAGATTTGTGTCTCAACCAAGTACCAACCTGTTCCATGCATCAAATATGCATCAACATGTACCTATACCATCAACAATGTACCAAATCATGTGCATCATCCATGCAACAAATCTGTATCACCACCTATACCACACCATGTGCCAACCATGCACATCAACCATGTACATCAATACCATGCCATATACCATAATATATCATCAATGAAATTCCTCAACCATATCTGAAGAATATGTCCCAAATGTGTACCAAGCATATATCAAGATCACCAAAAAGTTCCTCTATGAATGTACCAATACCAATAACATCATCAATCATACAACATGCCAACCATATACCTCAAACATGTGTCATATCACTCATGGTATGCCTCAAACAACTACTATAAAACATGTGCCAATGTATCTCAACAAGTATACCTCAATCAACAAGCACCATACATCCAATGATGTGTCGCAAGTCATATACCAAGGTCCTCAAACACATGCCTCAAGCATTCTCCCAACATCACCAAGATGCAATATACCAAATCTCAAGTATTTATAATGACATGTAACTAAATCAGAAGCCAAACCATCCAATAATGCCTCTAATCAATGTACCATCACATTACCAAGATGCAACAAATCATATGCTATCATCAAAATTCATGTACCATAACATATACTATCATCACCATGCATGTATCATAAAACCAAAACCATAAGCCTTAACCCATACCTATGCTTCTGCAGTTGACTCATTACTCTATAATATGACCTGTAGCTTCTTCCATAGTCAATCAACAACCTGATACTAAAATTTCCCCAAATATACAAGTGCCTTACTAGACAGACACTAGTTCACCCACGAGGATGCCTCACTTGTCATGTATAAGAAACCCTCTAGGATCTTAGTAATTAGGGTTTTTGAAAAACCCTTTCCTTCTGCAGCTTCGAAACTATCAAACTTTTCCCACACCTTCTTTGTTGCCTCAGACTTGCCATTGGATTCACCAAGATATCAAAATAGACCATAATAATTCACTGGAAAGATATTCAATGTAAGTGTGTGTGTGTGTGTATAAATGAGAGACTCCTTGAGGGTTATTTATACTTTTTCTAGGTAACCTCTTTTCTTAATCATAGGGCTCCTTGAATTTCTTATTAAAACAAATTTACGCTTTTACTCATTGACTTGTAACCAACTAGGGATTCTTTCCCACTCTTCAAGGATTCCAACTTCACAAGAACATATCTCCCTAACCATGAGGAACCATGTGGAGTTTTGTAATTCACCGTAAACAACATGAAATGTACTATATATCTATGGTATTATTACCTATGGTCACACTATCCTTCTTGATAAAAATACTCAATCAACTTTGGGTCTGATAACCACACCTTGGACACTACATGTAGACAACATAGAATGTACCCAACTAACTCACCATCAATATGGATCATAAAAATTTCAATCATCTGTCCAACATATATGGACCGCTCCAAGGGATCCCATTAATCTCTAAGGGTTAACATCAATGACAACCAACCTCCTAACCAATTTTCCAACAACTTCACAATACATCACCATACAACATAAATATCCCTCAACCATGTACAAGCAACTCAAAGATGTCAGCTATAAGAACCATATCAATGTTTTCCATCCATATGAGTTCTCCTTACTCAACAAACCTTATACCATATCCAAGTACAAGACCAACAATACCAAGAATGCTTCAAACATTCACCACATCATATCCAAAAGTAACCATCAAAACAAACATATAACCATACCATAAATTTTGTAGTTGACCTGAACTTGTAGAATGTTGACCTGTGTACTTTATTTAGACTTCATGGAACCAAAACTAACATTTACCCTAATTTTCAAGTGCCTCGCTAGATAGACATAGAGAAACCTGTGAATTCCTTGCTAGACAAGTATAGTGAAATCTGCAGGGATCTTAGTAATTATAGTTTTTCAAAAACCCTTTCCTTTTGTAGCTCTGCAAATTTCACACTTTCCCTGCATCTTTTTTTCTACCTCAAACTTGTCTTCACATTGACCAAAATACAAAAACTATACCATAACAATTCACTAGACCATACCAATTTCACTAGATCACAAGATAATTTATCAATGAATAAGTGTCTATGAATGTATGTTAATGAGTGACTCCTTGAGGTGTATTTATACCAAATATAGGTAATTATCTTCCTTAATTTGGGGCTTCTATTGTTTTCTTGTTACAACAAATTTAACCCTTTGACTAGTTGACTTATAACTAACTAGGAATTCTTAACCACACTTCAGAGCTTCCAACTTTACAAGGGCATAACTCCCTAACCGTGAGGAACTACGTGGCGTTCCACATATCACCCAAAACAAAATGACAAGTACTATCCATTTATGAGGGTCATGCCTACATTTACACTACCATTCATTTCCATATTCCTCATTCAACTTTGGGTACCAAAACCTCACCATCGGAGCTCCTAGAATACTTCAAGGATTGATATCAATGAAAAATAATAGACCATTGTGCAAAAATATCATACTTTGGAATTGATGGATACAATTGGGCATGACAATCCTTATGCTCATTCTCCCCCTGTAACCATTTCTCCCCCTAACTATATTTCTCTATCTCTCCATGCATTACTCTTTATCTCTGCCCCTTTGACATCAATGGTAAAGGGTACTCCTCATCCAGGGATGGTCCCCATATCTATAAGACCCTACTAAATCTAAAAACATTTCTCATCATGGTGCTTCCTTTGGTAATTATTTCATGTATATATGAAAATCATTCAAAAGTTTCATTACTTTAACTTCTTAAAGACTTATGTTTCTCTCCCCCTTTCCAGTTTAGCTTGATGTTGAGTGGATCACTCTAGGGTAGAAATGAATCCAGGTTTTTGTCACAGATACTCGAAGGGTTCCCTTGCAAGTGGTATGGTGAAGATATGTTCAATCTACTTCTTTGTCCTGACATACTTTAGATTGATTTTATTCTCTATATCATGTTCCTGTAAGAAGTGATACTTGATCAGAATGTGCTTCGTCTTAGAGTGCATCACTAGATTTTTTGAAATACTAATGGCGATGGTGTTGTCATAGAGTATTGAAATAGGCTCATCATACTTTACTTGCATATATTGTAATTTCTTTTGTATCGAAAGAACCTGAGTACAATGTGTTGGTGTTGCAATGTATTATGCCTCTACTATGGATAAAGATATTGATGATTGTTTCTTTCTTTTTCACGATACCAGACACTTACCAAGTAGAAATTTTCTCCACTTGTACTTCTACGATAATCAACACAACATGCACAATATTCATATGTGTAGGCCACAAGATATAGATCCTTCCTTTTTGGATAACATAAAACAAACTCTTATGTACCTTAGATATATCTAAATATCCTCTTTACTACCAAAACATGAGATTACTATGGTGTTTCTTGAAACCTTGCAACCTGTTCATTTTCCTGGATCACATCTGGTCTGGAATATATCACATAGAGTAATATGCCTATCATCGATATGTACTGCCTCTAATCGGAATACTTGGTTTTATCATCCTTACTTAACTTGCAACTTGTCTGCATAGGAGTATTGATTGATTTCCAATCTGTCATTCCAAAATTCTTCAACATTTCTCTGATATAATTTTCCTCAGAGATGAATATAACTATGTTGCTTTGACATATATGAAGTCCCAAGAAGAAATTTAACTCTCCAATAAATGACATATCAAACTTGTGCTACATGTATTTGGAAAAATTCTAACTCATTCTATCATCGTTTTTACACATTATTTTGGTCATCATACTGATCCATTGACAACATGTGTTCATGTTCCTAAAAATAGCCTTTCTCCATGAGGAAAGTGACTGGATTTCTCTTCCAAAAAACCCTATTAAGGAAGGTTGTCGTAGCCTGCACCATAAGTAGGGTGCGACAATGCCTAGTCATTGCACTCTGCCCTAAAACAGGTTTGTGACGTCTCCACATGCTTCTCTACAGCTGGGGTGCGACGATGTCAAAAGGATAAGAAAAGGTCAACCTTCATGAAAGTTATAGAAGGTGAGGTGTCATCCGTATGGTTGGGATCCTACTTGCTTCTCTAATTTGGTGGGATCATCCTAATCTCTTTAACCATCTCTCTTTCCCCTATATAAAGATGGATCTCTCATGGAAAAGGATAAGCACAAAAGGAAGGAATTACAGTTAATGAAGGTTGAATTGGATAAGATTGTATGGAGAATTATGGATTGGATCATTATTGAGAGCCTCATTTCAATTCATCAATTCATTGTGGATCTTCTTCATTCAAGATTGGAGAAAGTGTGTGTGTGTGTGTTGGGTTAAACAATCATCAAAATGGGACCTTGCAACATCAAGGATTTGGTTGGAATATCCACTTTGATTATTATATAATACAGTGATATGTTTCTTTCCCATAAAACTCATCTTGTTTTATTGTATGATTCCTTGATGACATACATACGTTCTCTTTGAGTGTGCTATATTTCTTTCACTTTGGTAGTATTGTATTCCCTTGGAGATCCAATATGACAGGAGCACTGGAGTGGAGCTAAGACAACAATGACAAGAGGAAGAGATATTTAAACGGTATTTTTCCCATCTCTTGCTAGATAGTAAACTCAATTATTAAAGCTTAGGGAAAGCATCATGTTGTGTTCTGTTTTGTTCTAGATCTAGGTGGATCTAGGGAGATCTATTTATGTCCCCATTTACTGATAAGTCTCGTAAAAAAATTGGCAAAAATATTGGGGATACAAAATCCTTTTGATTTTTTGATTCCTATTTGAATTTATCCTGCCTTTCTCTGATAATTTTCATTCTCTGAGTTTGTGGGTGATCCATCTAGACTCCCTGGGTTTAGAAGTTCCTTTACATTTTTTTTCTTTCTTCCAAAATTTTCAAATTTATAGAGATCATCACACTGTACCTTACTGATAGCCTGCGATGACCTTGAGACATCTCCCTTTTCTTAGCCAATCCAGTGTGATGATGTCACACTCTGCTTCGCCAGTGTCTTGCGACAACCCTTGCTCATCGCACTGTGTCCCATGTCGAGCCTGCGATGACTCCTGTAGGTTTTGATGGAGTGAGTCATTTTTTATTTTACCACCCATATTCATGTTAGAATATTGGGGTGAAATGCATATTCCCATGTTTGATTGATTCCTGAGTTTGAAGCTTTCTCGTGGTTGGTTTTCAGTGATTGAAATTATTTCTTTACATTTTGCAAGTTTTTTACTTTTTCTCATTGTCACAAGGATATAATCTCAAATCCTGATCTGAGTGCTTGTTTGATGAAGAGTATTTGGTTTTTTATGAGTTTTGGATTCATTTTGTTTGTCAGATTGGTTCTTGATTAGGAAACAATTTTTTCTTTCTTCTATCAAGAGTTTTTCTTTCCTTTTTCACTTTTGTCTACATTACGAATTTGATTTGGGAATTGTGTTGAGAATGTCTTGATTTTCCTAGATTACATTTTCCTTTCATTATCACATCTCTAATTTTGTCTTGGAAAGGAAGAATTGAAGTCATTTACTCTTTTTAGGTAATCCCTTATACAAAAAAAATTACACTCGAAATATTTGTAAAGAGAAGAAATTGGAAAAAATTTGGTTCATGATTGTTTGGATTTGTGTTCATTCAAAATTAAGGATTTGCAATTAGTAGCTTGTTGTACTTCAAAAGTAATACCTTCTGCCTACTATGACTAGAGTTCATTGAATTGAAAATTGCACATTCATCTATTTTTTCATTTTATTGGATCAAGGTCACAACATCAACAATTTCACTTCCATCTCCCTTTTTGAGTAAGCAACAACCTCTAAAACCCAACTTAAATTTAAAATTTATTAGTAACTTTTACTTTCTAGGGATATTTTTGACCAACATTAGCTAGCATAGCACTTTGGAATAGTTTGTAAGGAACAATCTCCAAAGCATCAAAACACACAATAGTATCTTATGATAGGAAGAGTTCAAATCCAATTGCTACATTTTGTCCTGGGAAGCCCTTCTCCCACAAGGGTCAAACCTGAGGTTGCATTAATACTAGTAGAGTTACTCACCCTGATTTGTTGGTCTTGGTGTAGATATTACGTGTATTATGGGGGTTTCTTGAAGGTATAGCCACAATTATGAGTGGAAGCCTTTCGATTTGATTTCGGGTTAGATACCTTGCCTTTGTGCATGGATCAGACTATCGACTGTTTCCCCAAGCATTATTGTTGTAATTGGTAACCTCAGTAGACTATCTCTATAGGGTCTTTACACAAGGTGAATGTGGAGTGGCAAGTCTTCACAGTACCTAGAATCAACATTGGAAAAAATCACTCGGTTTCCTTGTAGGGTATACCCACGATTATGTGTGGGAGCTTGCACTGGGGTGTAAGTCTATTAAGAAGGTCGTCAACATAAATTTTCCACCTGCTTATCCCATCACTTTCTTGTCTTGATTTCACGACGTTGGATTTCATCACCAACCACTGACTTCAAAATAAGAAGGTTTGTTTGCTTAGTTTGATTCCTATATTTTATTAGTGAGTTTTGTTTATTTCCTCTAGTTGGACATATATTTTCTTAGTTCTTTACTTGGCTCGAGAAACATAGGCCTTTTACATTCATGTAGGATGCAAGGGCTACCCCCAGAAGATCTAGAAGGTTACCAACCCTTGCCTCCTAACTCATGAGAAGGCTCTCCAGAGGGTGTAGTAAAAAATGAGGTAGATTCTAAAGTTGGAAGCACACACTCTTTAGAAGGATTTCAAATTGTTTTGTACTCTTTAGAGGCATTCAGACTTCCTCCTATTAGATTATATGTGTGTATACTTCGCATGAAATCATCTAGAGAAATTGTTGTTGTTGATAATACTCAAATACCTACCAGACCTAACGTAGGATCTGGAGTAGAGGATCCACTTTTTCATAGTGAATCATTTAGGACCCCGACTCACACTACTAGAACTTCCTTTCCTAGTTCTATCCCTTTTATAGTACGTGATCTATATGATAATCTAGGAGCGAGTCCTGATCGACCTATGGCATCACAAGTGCCTGAGACATCTATTACCTATATGGTACCTTTAGACCATTTTACTAGTACTACTAGTAACGTCACCACCATTCTAGACAAGTTGTTGATTGGTTCTCACTCGATTCCTACTCTCCATATGGCCCATTGTACTATGGTCCCACAAGTTACCATGATTCCTATTGGAAATGTGGTTATCTACCAAGCTCCAATTGGGAAACCACTTCCACCTAGATTGAATCTATCACTTCCCCTGGGTATAGAGCTATTAATACTTTCGTTTCTACCTCTACCTAGGTTCCATCAAGAGTTTCTAAATTTTTTGTTCCTCCTGAGTATAATGTTGTTTGACGCAGACCCCCTACCCTCGGCCCGAGATCCACTCAATATATTCACTACAACCACGTCAAGGGTTAATCAACCCCTCTATTCAAGCCACAAAGGACTTCAGGTTTCATGATTGGCGATCCCTATTGTCGAGGTTCTCGGCCCTTCCACCTGCTGAAACCTGAAATGCCGAAACACTGAAGTCTTTGGCCACGTCCTCCTCTGCTTCTGTATCGAGTTTCACAACTACGAGAATTCTAGAACATGGAACCCTAATCTCTTGTCTCCCAAAGTGCCAAATTGTCGAATCCCAACACATTCATCAATTTTTGTCTCCTTAACGGTTTTTTTTTTCGCTTTTTTGGGGGGTTTCAGACTTCGCGATTTCGCGAATCCTGACATGAGTTTTCTTGACTCTCCAACCTCTGAACCCCGAAATAGTCAACGGAGTTTGACTCTGACTATTGATGAAAACTCACCACCTGTCCTCTCAACTTTCCTTAGTCTCTGACGTGGATTCCTGCCACTTGTCACCTTTCCTGGATTTCGAAAATTGAATCAGTCTTTGACTGTCATTCCCTTATCACTTCGAAACCCAGAATTTCGAAGTGATGCCCTCTATGGAATCAACAACTCATATTTTTTTGGGCTTCTGGGTACTGAGATTTCAAAACTCTCGATCCCAAAACAATTGTCACCACAATCCCAAATCCCCGAACCCCAAAACACTGAAATTCCAAAACGCCCCTTCACGGATATTTCGCAAATTTGGGATTTCTGATGTGAAGTGTCCCGAATCCTTGTGAACGGGCATGTCGAAACCCCCATCCCCGAAATTATGAAATGTCACTTCAAGGATTTTTTAGGTTTCACAACTCCGGGTTTTTCAATACAAAGGCCCCAGGCTCCTTGTCATCAGGACTTCCAGTATTCTGAATCCTGAATTACCAAAATTCCAAAATTCACATCAAGTTCTGTTGCAACTATGAACCTCGGGATTTATTCTCTACTAGGCCCAATTCCTTGTCATCAGGACCCTCGAAATGCTGAACTCTAATTTCTGAACCGCCGGAAATTTTTCTCCTTGCCTTTACACACGACAATCCAGTTCGCGCTTTGTGAGTTCGAGTGACCAAGGGCTTTGTTCACACTTCAAACTTACAAACCCCGAAACGTCAAAATGATCTCAACGGTCCAAACGTCACGATCAATGGTCCACATTGGATCCCAGCTCTCGAAGGATGGATTCATCCAATGCTTATCTTCCCCGCAACTCTCTTGAATCCTATGGTCCTCACTATTTCGTGAGTTCTACAGAGAGAATTTTGACTGTTTGATTCTCTCCTCAAGAATCTCTATGGAATGAACCAATGTTCCTTCACCGAAAATTAATGTTCTGCACAAAGATTTGGCTTCCTACCTTCCTTCAAACACTTCAAAGGTGCTACACCTTCTAAGCTTTCTCTGGAAAATTAAGCCTCAAAAAAGGGCCTCTGCTTGCACTCCTTGCAGTAGACCTTCAAATGATTCTGCGTATTTGAACTCTCGACTCTATGCACCTTCTGCGACAACAATATTTCTCTCTTCTACCTTAGTTAATAATTCCTAAGGACTCAGTTAGCCTGGGCATGCCTTGCACTGCTCCTGTGATTCACTTACACTTCTGCTGGAATGAGAATAATGGTATCTGTCCTGAGCTTCCAGAGATAAACTCTGAACCTTTGTCGATTCACTCCTTGCGGACGTTTCACTACACTCCTTATAGGAAATTCTCTCTCAGGAAGACAAACAATTGAAACTCGTTCTCTTTCTTCTCTCAGACTTCAAACATTTAATATGAAATCATACATTCAAATTAGTATCAAAGTAAATGCATAAAAAAGAGAATGAAACAACTATCAGTATACCATTCAGCATGTATACACATAAAACATCATAACACCATGAATTTGATTCAAAGCTTCATGTATTAATTCAAATCTTTTGTACATGGGTTCTTCTCTCTAGCTCTCTACTACAGCTCTATGCTAATGTTTTAATGATCTAATGATACAAAGATGAGGGTATCTATATCCGGTTTCCCTCCTACTCTCTAAACAGTCTAATCTATAATTCAAACCTACCTACTTTCATTAACTATGCACAAATGCCTCTACCTTCTACAGATGAGAGTGAGTTTCTCATGATCTGTTTATAATATGAAAGTATGCTTCCCTTTAGTCATTACATTAATTCTTCAAAAGCATTTCAAAAACATGCACTGGAGGTCTTCCAGTTGTCTTCCACCTTTTACGTTGCTTTATTGGCTGGCTTCTTACGATGCTCCTACATCATACTTCCTTTCTTGAACAATTTCATGAACTCCTTTTCATGAGATTTTGCACGGTCTGTCCATGCTTATGAATTTATTATTGATTTTTCCAGCTGGCATCTTCAACTGGATGTCCCTTCCACTTGACCAAGTATTCAAAATACTCCTTCCTCTTGGTCTTTTTGCTAACTCTCTTGTCAATTATGCTTTCCATCTATGGATTTTTAGCTATAGGCATTTGTTTAGTCCATTGAACCTTTGTTTGTTCATCCTCTTCTCTTACTTCTCCAGCTCTATAAGGGTACAAATCCGCAATATTGAATATCAACGAGATTCTGATCCCATTGGGTAATTCAATCTCATATGTGTTTGGCCCAAATTTCTTCAAGACCTTACATGGTCCAATCCTTTTCATTTTCAGTTTGTTATATGTTCCCCTTGGGAACCTCTCCTTCCTCAGATGTGCAAGAATCATATCACTGACTTCAAATTGAAGTTCTCACCTATGTTGATCTGCTCTGCACTTGTATTCTTGATTTGAACTTTTAAATCACTCCTTGACTCGACTGTGAAGCTCCTTCATTACTTCTGCAAAGTCTTCTGCACCAACACTTTTGAATTTAGCTTGTTCCACATATTTCAATTTAGAAATTCCCCTTGGATACATTCCATATACAATTTGGAATGGAATCTACCTTGTGCTTCTATTGATCGAATCATTATAAGAAAATTCTGCCTGTGGCAGAATGTGGCCCCACTGACTATGGTGTTTAGTCATTAGGGTCCTCAACAAATCTCCCAAGCTCCGGTTGACAACTTCTGTGTTCCTATCCATCTGAGGATGATACACTGAGATAAAAGACAAACTTGTCCCCGTCTTCTTCCATAAATTCCTCCAAAAATTTCCTACGAACTTGGTATCCCGATCTAAAACTATACCTCTTGGCAAACCGTGAAGTCTTATGACTTCTTTGAAAAATAGGTTCACAATATGAGTTGCGTCGCTGGTTTTTTGGCATCGTATGAAATGTGCCATCTTTGAAAATCTGTCTACCACCACAAAGATTGAATCAAATCCTCTTTTTGTCCTTGGCAGTCCCAATATGAAATCCATGCTCACTATATCCCATGACCTCTCTGGTATGGGTAATGGTTGGTATAACCCTATGTTCTTCCTTTTCCCCTTTGTGTGCTGAAAAATCCTACATCTATCCACAAATTTCTTAATATATGTCCTAATCCCTAGAAAAAAATATGAGTCATTCAACTTTGAGAACATTTTGTCATGACCAAAATGTCCAACCAATCCTCCACTTTGTTTTTCCTTCAACAGGTTCTCCCTCATGGAGAATTTTGGAATACGTAATTGATTGGCCCTGAATAATAATCCATCCTGGATCATATATTCGGTCCACTGGCTTCTATCTCGGAGAACTAGATTCTCAGATGCCTCATACACCTCTTTAAAGTCTGTATCATCTCTGTACATTTCTTTGAGGTTATCAAAACCCAAAGTTTTGACTCTGAATTCTTGCATCAACAAACATTTCCTGCTCAAAGCATCAACAACTTTGTCAGCGGTTCCAGAAATATGCTTAGTTACAAAAGTAAAATTCTACATGTATTCAACCCATTTTTCATGCTTTTGGTTCAACTTGTCCTGTTGAGTCACAAATTGCAAAGTGTGATTATCGTTGTACAAAACAAACTCCTTAGGAACCAAATAATGTCTCCATTTCTTCATCAATTATATGATAGCATAGAATTCTTTGTCATATGTTGAGTATTTGACCTTCGCTTCATTCAATTTCTCGCTAAAGTATGCGACCGACCTATCATCTTGGCTCAAGACTGCTCCAATTACATATCCACTCACGTCACACTTGACCTAGAATGTCTTACTGAAATTTGGCAACACCAATATTGGTTGCTCAGTGATCTTCTTCTTTAGCAGATTGAAACTTCTCTCTACTTTTTCTGTCCAGTGAAAATATTTGTGTCTTTTCTTCACTGTGTCCATCATCGGTGCACTAATCCCACTAAAATTTCAAATGAATTTCTTGTAGAAACTAGATAAACCATGGAAGCTTCGAACTTCAAACACACTTTTCGACGATGGCCAATTCTTAATTTCATTAACCTTTTATGGATCCATCTTCGACTCATTTGCAGAGATAACAAAACTCAAATAAATGAGTTATGTCCTCATAAATGTCGATTTCTTCATATTTATCAGCAATTTCTCTTGCTGCAATATCCTCATCACTATAGCTAAATGCTTCAAGTGTTTTGCTTCTATTTTGTTGAAAATCAATATATCATCAAGATATACAATGATGGATTTTCCTATGAAATCCTTCAGGACTTCATTCATCAATCTCATGAAAGTACTAGGTGCATTTGTTAAGCCAAATGGCATAACAAGACATTCACACAGCCCCTCATTCGTCTTGAATGTTATCTTCCATTCATCAACTTCTCTCATTCGGATTTGATGATATCTTCTTTTCAAATCAATCTTTGAAAAAATCTTTCCTCCACTCAAGAAATCCATCAAATCATCCATCCTTGGTAATGGAAATCGGTATCTGATGGTAATCTTATTGATTTCCCTTGAGTTTGTAGACATCCTCTGGCCTTCATCTTTCTTTGGGCTGAGTACTGTTGGAACAACACATGGACTCAAGCTCTCTCTAACCAATCCTTTGTCCATTAAGTCCTATACTTGTCTCTTGGCTTCTTCATTCTCTTGCAGGGTCAACCTGTACACTGCTTTGTTTGGTAAAATAGCTCCAGGTATAAGATCGATGTGATGACTTATATTTCTGATAGGTGGTAACGAACGAGGTAGTTCGTCCACTACTATATCAACAAATCCTTCCAGTAACTTATGGATTACTTATGGTAAATCATCCACTCCTGTACTGGTCAAAACAATTCTAGGCTTCCTGACAACAATAAATTGTGTGCCTTCCTTCTTCTTAACCTCATTAAGAAGTTTCTTCCCACTCATGAGAAGTACTAGGTTTCTTACCTTTGGCTTCACTTCTTTATCCTTAATCGAAAACAACATGTGTGTCCTCCCATTCTTCTCCAGGGTGTATGTGTTCTTTCTCCCATCATGAATCACATTTCTATCATATTGCCATAGTCTACCCAACAATAGATGACAAACATCCATGGGAATGACATCACACATTATTTCATCCTTATATCCCCCTATTTTGAATTCAACTAAACATTGTTTAGTGACATTTACCTGATGTCCTTTTTGTAGCCACGAAACTCTATATGGGCTTGGATGTACAATAGTCTCCAACGCCAATTTTTATACCATCTTTGTAGAAACGAGATTGTCCGTGCTACCATTGTCCACTATAACCTTGCATACCCTATATTTGGTCTTGCAAGCAGTCTGAAAAAGTCTGTTCCTTTGGGCTGGGTTCTCTGTCTCCTTCTCTGGAATTAAGAGAAATTTCCTCATCATCAAGGATCTTCTGCCCTCACTATCTTCTACCTCAACATTCCATCCTTGTGCTTTTGCAATGTGAGTTTCACCACCTTCTTTCTTCTTATATGGACACTCATAAGATTTATGTCCATTTTTCCCACAGGTAAAAGATTTTACTTCACCTCCTCGACCTCTTCCTCTTCCTCTGGTACGAGTAAAAGTATTTCTATCAACATACTGTCCTCTTTGTGAGCTTCCCCCTCTCTCAGTTTGGGTTTGAGGTTTCTTCTCTTCTTTTTTAGATTTCTGAGTTCTGTCTTGGGAAATTTCTTTGCCTCTAGCTTGACTTCTGCCTCGGCCTCTTTGACCTTGCTTTTGGCTCAGCTTCTCTTTAGCTTTCAGAGACATCTGATAAGCATCCTCTACATTCCTAATGATCATCATGCTCATCTTGTCTTGAATGTCATATGACATACCATTCATGTACCTGACAACCTTTTCATCATCTCTTTCCCGATGACCTGCCCTGATGTTGATCTTGTGGAACTCTTCAGTGTATTCTTTTACTGAAATCATCTTCTATCTCAAATTCTGCATCCTCCGAAATAGAGTAATTTGATAATACTTAGGTATGAATTTGGATTTCATTTTCGCAACCATTCTATCCCAACTCTTGATTTTCTACTTGCCTTTCCAGCATCTGTCATCCTGCAGTTCATCCCAACATAATGTTGCATGCCCTTTAAGTCTTGTGACAACATGATTGACCTTCTTGTCTTCCTCGACATCCTCATAATCGAAGTACTTATCCAGAGCCCTAATCCAGTCTAGAAGATCTTCAACATCTAGGTTCCCTTCATACATGCGAATCTCCATTTTTTTCCTAGCACCTATCCTTGCAACGACCCTGAATAGGCGTTCATCTGCACCATCTTCAACTGCAACTTATTCTCCTTCGTGTCCAGCTTCATTTTCATTATCAACCTCACTGATATCCCCAATGTTGACAATGCACCTCTGTACTGTCTCCATGGCATCAAGCCTAGCATGTAGTTCGTGCATTTCTCTTTCCATTGTTGGATCAGGCATTGGTTTGTCTCTTCTTCTCAATGGCATGGCTGAAAATGTTCCTCCTTTCCCCTGCTACAGAAAGAAAAGAAATTGTTTTGAGCTCTAATACCACAATTAACATAGAACCCTTTCCCTAGGGCCGAGATCCACTCAGGATATTCACTACAACCACGCCGAGGGTTAATAAACCCCTTTGTTCAAGCCACAAAGGACTTCTGGTTTCACGATTGCTGATCCCTGTTGTCAAGGTTCTTAGCCCTTCCACCCACCGAAACCCAAAATGTCGAAACGTCAAAGCCTTTGGCCACGTCCTCCTCTGCTTATGTGTCCCATTTTGTGACTTCAGGAATTACAGAACAAGAAACCCCAATCTCTCGTCTCCTAAAGTGTCGAATTGTCGAATCCTGACACGTTCTTCAATTTTTGGCTCCTCAACGAAAATTTTTTCGCTTTTTTTTCGGGGTTTCGGACTTTACAATTTTTTGAATCCTGATGTGAGGTTTCTTGGCTCTCCAACCTCCGAACCTAGAAACAGTCAACGGAGTTTGACTCCGACTATTGACGAAAACTCACCACCTTTCCTCGCAGTTGTCCTCAGTCTCTAACATGGATTCCTGCCACTTGCCACCTTTCCCAGCTTTCAAAACTTGAATCAGTCTTTGACTGCCATTCCCTTATCACTTAGAAACCCCAAATTCTGAAGCGATACCTTCTATGGAATCAACGACTCACGTTTTTTTGGGCTTCTAGGTACTGGGAGTTTGAAACTCTTGATCCCAAAACACTTGTCACCACAATCCCGAATCCCCGAACCTCGAAGCATTGAAATGTCAAAATGCGCCTTCACGAATATTTTGTGTTTCACAAATTCAAGATCTCTAATTTGAAGTGTCCCGAATCCTTGTTAATGGAAATGCCGAAACCCCGATCTCTGAAATGCCAAAATGCCACTTCAAGGATTTTATGGGTTTCTCAACTCTAGGTTTTTCAATACAAAGGCCCCGGGCTCCTTATCATTAGGACTTCCGATATTCTGAATCCCAAATTACAGAAATCCCAAAAATTCACATCAAGTTTTGTTGCAACTCACAACCTCAAGATTTCTGCTCTACTAGGCCCAAATCCTTGTCATTAGGACCCCTGAAATGCCGAACTCTGAAATTTCTGAACCGCCAAAAATTTTGCTTCTCGCCTTTACACACGACAATCTAGTTCACTCTTTAGGAGTTTGAGTGACCAGGGGCTTTGTTCACACCTCGAACTTACAAAACTTGAAATGCCGAAATGATATCAATGGTCCAAAATTCATGATCAATGGTCCACATTGGATCCCGCCTCTCAAATGATGGATTCATCTAATGCTTATATTCCCCACAACTCTCCTGAATCCTATGGTTCTTGCTATTTCGTGAGTTCTCCATAGAGAATTTCAACCATTTGATTCTCTCCTCAAGAATCTCTATGGAACAAACCAATGTTCCTTCGTCGGAATTTAACCTTATGCACAAATATTCTGCTTCCTACCTTCCTTCAAAAACTTCAAAGGTGTTACCCCTTCTGAGCTTTCTCTAGTAAATTCAAGCCTCGAAAAAGGGCCTCTGCTCACACTCCTTGTGGCAGACCTTGAAATGCTTCTGTGTATTCGAACTCTCGACTCTGTGTACCTTCTGCGACAATATTCTTTCTCTCTTCCACCTTATTTAATAACTCCTAAGGACTCAGTTAGTCTGCGGACACCTTGCATGACTCCTGTGCTTCACTTGCACTTCTGCTGGAATGAGAACAACGGTATCCCTCCTGAGCTTCCAAAGCTAAACTCTAAACCTTTCTCAACGCACTCCTTGCGGATGTTTCACTGCACTCCTTGTAGGAAATTCTCTCTCAGGAAGAGAAACAATTGAAATGCATTTTCTTTCTTCTCTAATAATTCAAACATTTAATATGAAATCATAGATTCAACTCAATATCAAAGTAAATGCATAACAGAGAGAATGAAACAACTATCAACATACCATTCAACATGTATACATAGAAAACATCATAACACCATGAGTCTGATTAAAATCTTCATGCATTAATTCAAATCTTCTATACATGGGTTCTTCTGTCTAGCTCTCTGCTACAAATCTATGCTAATGTTATAATGATATAATGATACAAAGATGAGGGTGTCTATATCCATTTTCCCCCCTACTCTCTAAACTGTCTAATCTATAATTCAGACCTACCTACTTTCATTAACTATGCATACATGCCTCTACCTTCTACAGATGAGAGAGAATCGCTCATGATATGTTTACAATATGCAAGTATGCTTCCCTTTAATCATTACATTAATGCTTCAAAAACATTTCAAAAACGTGCATTGGAGGTCTTCCAGTTGTCTCTCACCTTTTACGTTGCTTGATTGGCTGGCCACTTACGATGCTCCTGCATCATTCTTGTTGGTTTTGTTCCTACACTTGCCCAGGTCCTCTCCAAAGGATATTATGTTCCTCCTCCACCTTCACATGGAGAATCTAGTCCTAGTCGCTCCAATCCGCTTGGAGGCAACAATATTTCTATCACTTATGGTTTCCATATTCCTGTTGGAGGTCAACCTCAATTTGGGGGACAACCTCAGATTGGGGCACAACCTCAATTTGGGGGACAACCTCAGATTGGGGCACAACCTCAATTTGGGGGACAACCTCATATTGGGCACAACCTTAATTTGGGGGACAACCTCAGATTGGGACACAACCTCAACTTCGAGGGAAACCTTAGGTTGGATTCCATAACCCACTTTATGGACATAATGCACCTGTGGTACACTATCTACCTTGGAATCTTAATTTCCAAGGAAATCTACAACTGTGGGGCGGGAAACATCCTCAAGTTAACTCTTTTATACCCCCTAACCTCGGTCAACCATATCTAGCTTATTTGAATCCCACTTGGGGTCTGAACATTCAATCCAGTGTTCCTTTCCAATGGAACATCTATAATCAACCCAACCCTATGGGATATGAGTCTCAAAATCCTCCACAACCAAATCTGTTAGGACAATCTCATTATTTGCAGACTGCTTATGGTCCCACAGGTATACCTATAGGGCTTCCCCCTCAAAACTACCAGTTTCCACAAGTGAACCAACAATTTCCTTTCTTGTCCACTTTGGACTTACCTAATCTATCTAGGATTTTGAATGATCCTATCTTACATTATCCTATTTTGCCCATCATACCATCCAAGTTACCATCCGACATTCCTAAATTTGACAGTCGAATAGGAGAAGATCTGAATAATCATGTTATGACTTTTCTTTTGTGGTGTTCATTCAACTCCTTGATGGATGACTACGTCATATTACGACTTTCCCAACGAAATCTCATGGGTTCAACAACAAAATGGTACATTGAGTTATCATGAGGTTTGTTCAAAAAATTTAACACCCTAGCCATGGCCTTTTTGACACATTACCAGTAACCAATTTGATATGAGATGGGAACCAAAACTTTGATTTATTTCAAACAATCCTCCTCCACTCATATTTCCGATCATATTCATGAGTGGAGGAGAAGAATATGTTTAATCAAAGTTCCACTTCATGATCAACTATTAGCTAAGTGGTTTACCAAATCACTCATTGGACCTATCGCTCATGATTCTTCCATGGGTGGTGTTGTCATTGAAGAGTAGGTGATTAGTCATGCTCAATATATTGATCTCGTTTATTCGCAAATGATAACACTTTAAGATATGATCCCTGATGCCTGTCGTCCTTCCACAAACCCTAACCAAAAACCTCCAACAGCTTCTCATGTTGCTAATGGTGTGATTGGCACCTTCAATGCTGATACCTAGTCAACGCAAGCTAGTCACACCAATCCCAAACCTAATAATTATAATGCACAAAATAATTTTGCTCCTATTCCTTCCACTATTAATACCGCTGAAGTTAATTCTACTTAATCTGCACCTACGGGAAATAATCAAAATAAAAAGAAAGGGAAGGGTAAGAACAAGGAGAACAAGAATAATAATACACAATCTGATAAAGGAAAAATGCAAACCATTGATGACAAATACAAATGTAAGCCTCGTTACCCCTACTTGATTTGTGGTGATGATCATTACATAAAATATTGTCCAATACACGTCAAGGTTACTACATTCCTCCAAGGGAGAAAAAAAAATCCTACACTTGTCATTTTGTCACAACCTTTCCCTTCTCAGAAGCAAGCCCAACTGGTCATTCATGACCAATCTGCCCCTTCAACCTCTTCTTATGTCCTTATGTGCACTGGTGATTCTAAAAATAATGAAGTTGTAGTCGCAACTCAAGCCAAACATTACTCTTCATTCAAAGAGAAATTTGATTATATACCACCTTCATTGGTCCAACCTTCTCCTTCAACTTCACCTCCAAACGGTCCTCTTCATCTTGAAATATTGTGTCTCAATAAATTCCTTCACCCTCCTCCCAAGGGCTTTGTTTGTAACTCTGCATTCAATCCTCATGCACATTCTGCACAAAACTACAGTATTGTAGAAGACCTTGCACAACAAACCTATTCCATGTTAGCTATTGAAGTCCTTCAAAGTTGTTCTGCTCAATGTGTTAGCGTCAGAAGTCACCCCTAGATTGCAGCAGGAGCAGAGCCCGACGCCCATCAATTTATGTCATGATTTATTTAATGGGGTGATCGAATGGAAGTTAACTCAAAATGATGTGGTTCTAACTCCGAAACTAGGTTAGGAATGCATGGGCAAGTGAGGTCTTAAATAACTTCAAACAGTGAGTTGTAGTAAGGGTGAGTAGGGGGAAGACTTGTATCAGAGAGATGCAAAGGTCTGCCATAAACATCAGGTTTCTAACAGACTGTAGTGGAAGACATCTAAATGAAAGATCTTCTTACATTCAAATGCAGAAAACCAGAGAATACAATGATGCCACAATAACTCCTTTATCATAACATAATTGCATAAATTCGTGCAAATCCGTCGATCAAAAACTCTCTCAGTATGAGATGAAAATTAGATGGTGTAAGAAAGGTAGTCTTTCATAAAACAAGAAGTCTCAAATGCATTGTACATTAACCAGAGCGACCAGTGCTTTATCAAAACTTTACAATCGGGAGCCTTTCTCAACCATCAATCCTACAAAAGTGGCGAAAATGCCTACACATACTCAAAACAACAACAACAGAAAAAACAAGACACTGCATTAAAAACATTGTGTCTGCATGTCTTCTGACAGTCTACACATGTAGACTCTGGCCGATCGTGCACCCAAGAGAGATGCTATCAAATTTCAGACTGTCCTGCTGCATATGAATCGACCCACTTTAGTCCTTTGCTGGAATTTCGTTTTATGGCGGAGATGATGCCCAACCACCAGAAACAACCACAATATCTGCTTTCTTGGGACTGGGGACAGCCTCGGTCAACCCTATCTTCTGGGACGTGGAGGTCTCCTAATGGTTCCATCTGGATCAGCTGAATGGTCTCTCTTTGGATGTTGCTTCGCTGAACTGCTGCGAGGGACCCCTATGGCAGATGTGAAAAAGGGTATGATGGGAGCGATGGCATCAACACAGAGGAGGAAATGGAGAGGAAACAAGAGTGGTGACATAAGCTGAGGAATGCCACATGGTCTGAAAAGGAAAGAGGAGGAAGGTGTGTGGAGTGCAGGGGTACAGGTGGACATGGAGTAAAAGGAATGATCATACAGGTGGAGGTGAATGGGAGTGAGAGGGACACATGGCAGGAGGCGAGAGGGAGATGAGTTGAGGAGGGGCCATATGGATGGAAAGAGGGAAGTTGGACAGATAATGGGGGAAGAGGGTGGCGCAGGTGGAGAACAGGTGGAAATGGGGAGGACGAATCAGATAGTGACAGGACAAGAAGGGGGGGGCGCTAGAGTGAAATTCCATTCCAGACCCCCCCCCTCCATTAAAGGCAGAACCGATGGGGGGGTCCAGAATTCAATATAGACCGTAGATATAAGCCCCGAGACTTGGGTCATCCAAATGCGCTCATACATTATCTCCGATTCCAGGCCCCCCCCTTCTCGTTAAATCCAGAATGATGGACGGGGTGCGGAATTGGACCTCATCCGTGAATTTGAGTGCTTGGATATTGACCATCTAGATCTGCCCCCTCTTTAAATTAAATGTGCCCAAGCCTCGCTGATGGATGAATGAATGAGATGAACTCGGCACTTTCATCGTGAAAATCCCGAAGGGCCCCACTCATGGCTCAACTATTACACCATGTGTCCTTCAGATGGATGGTCGAGATGGTATTTGATGTTAGGAGAGGGTTGCCTCCATTACTAGGCTTTCTTAACGTGACCGGGTGCTAGGACCATAAGCTTAGCTTCAAAGGCGCTTATCGGCATTTCAGGGTTCATGGTTTTGAGATGTGAGATGATGAGGGACTTTTACCCCTCGAACTCTCGAATGCCAATATGCCGAATTGACTAGATCTTGCGCCATGCGTCACTGGATCAGACGACCCAAATTTAGTCTTAGAATATAGGCGCTTTCTCTGACGCTATATATCAGGTAACTTGGTAGCCCCGAAATCCCGATGAATATTGATCTGCTTCATCGCTTGATCCTTTCCATTGAAATAATATTGCTCCCTCACTTGATTTAAGCCCAAAATGGACTTCTTCTATGAGCTGCACTCGACGCTTATGGTTGCAGCCTTTGAATAAAACTCATCTGACTGGTTTTCAAAACCCCACTTCTATGCATTTACACCAGAGGCCTAAAATCGGAGAGGAAAACACCCCTATACAAGAAATTTTGCTAACATTAGGCTCCATGGCGGATAGAGTCATCTCTATTATGCTCTAAGGACTCATTTTGCAGTCCCAGTGCCTTGCTATTGGGCTATGGAGTCAATCTCAAAACATTTCGCTTCTGAAAATATAGGCCAAAAAGTAAAGCAAAGCAAGCAAAGCTACATGCTCAAAGGAGATTATTTATATACAGTCTTAATGCTAATAAAATATTTTACATGGGACTAGGTGAAAGCAGACTTCCACCATAGCCATTCAAGCAGCTTCCTGGATAGAAGCTCCTTCCTTCTGTCAATGATCACCAACAGATGGTGTAACTGTGACAGTAGAATGACTACACTCTTCAACTTCTCCTCACAGGTTGAAGTTGATATGAAATAGGGTGGCTCCAAGGCATAAAGGACATCCCACTCCATGTATCCGCTGACAGGGTCATAGAATGAGTGGAGAATTTCAGAAAATTGGTGACAGGCAGCCTCCTCTGCTACACAGCTGTTCCCATGTGGTTGAATATCTCTGACAAGCATAGGTGAGTGGACAACTGTCCGAGGCTCACTGATCTCGGGCGGTGGTTGCCCACTGACTGGATCTGGATAGAAAAATAAATGTGCGCTTATCTACTCTTCTGAATGACTAGGATGGTTGATTTCCTCATGATACTTTTCTTTAGTGGACAAAGGATAAGGCTCTGCGGTCTGCTTCTTACCAAAATGATCATCAAAGCTGGGTGAGCACAAAACTCCCCCATCTTGTAGAAAAGGAACGATCTCCTGATCCTTCGATTCAATCCCAAATGTAAATACGTCATGGGAAATATCGTGAAGGAAAAGAGAAGATTCCTCTTCCACAATGGCTTCTTCCTTTAAATCTGAGACAACAGACTCATCAGGGGAAGAAACTAACGTAGCTATGAAATCTTCAATAACCTCCTCAAAAGAGTTGCTAAGAACATGTGCCTCAAGGACCAGAAAACCCTCTCTATTGCCTTCAGATTGAAACCTTGCATGTTGGGCAGTGAGAGATTTTTCTTGCTCTATCAGTTCACTCAGAGCATCTTCTTCCTCCCTAGGATCTTCATAATCATCCATTGTAGAGATACCAAAATCATCTTCTTCAAAGGGTGGAAAATCCTCTGCACATCACTCAGCTTCCCACCTATCAAGTCTGGTAGTGATATATTTTATCATCTCCACAACTCCACCCAAAGTAGATGAATGGGGAGGAGAAAGGACTGATTTCTGATCCAGGTCATCAGGATCATCCTCATAGCCTACATAAGAGACAACTCTATATTGTATACATTTGTTGTAGTATCCCTCACAACAGCTATGAAAAATCAACTCAGAGGGATAAAGCTCCTAATAATAGGCAATGAAGGCTGCATGGAATTCACTCAGTGAAGAAATGCTAGTAGGAGGTAAAGAATGATACCATTTACAAGCATCCCCTGCTAATGAGAACATGAACATTTTCAGTAATACATCCTCATGATGTATCTCCCACTGATGCATGAGTTCATGAAACTCACTGAGGTGCTGAGCAGGGTTTTCCTCTTCACGTTTTCCAAATATGGGCAAATAATCTCCCCATTCATTCGGAGAGGGGACAACATTAGGAAAACCAGGAATAGCAGAAAATTAAAAGGAGCAAACCTGTGAGCAAGGATTTTCTCCATATTGAACCAGTGGAGTCACCAATTGATCTTTGAATCATGGAGTCGCCAGGTGAAAGATGCACAACTTCGAATGTGTCTGGTCCTTGTTCACCATCAAAGGCCAGATCCTAATGTTGTTGTTACCCCAGGAAGCTTCTCAGGCTGAGAAAGAAGCTACTGAAATCTTCTCAAGAAAGCTCCTTAGGGTCATCTTTTAGGTGTGATAACAGTAACCACAGCTGAAAAAGTGATGTGGAAACCTTGGATTCACCCCAATGGAGTTGCCAGGTGCACAGTAGAAATATTTAAGGGCTTTGATGGATGATGTACCTTCAGAATCAGAGGCTCAATGTCGTCCTACCCGAGGAAAATCTTCAATTTCGTCCTCGGCAATGGTGTCAGAAATTTTAGCATCAGAAGTCACCCATGGATTGCAGCAGGAGTAGAGCATGACGCCCATCAGTTTATGTCACGATTTATTTAATGGGGTGATAGAATGAAAGTTAACTCAAAATGATGTGGTTCTAACTCTGAAACTAGGACAGGCATGCATGGGCAAGTGAGGTCTTAGATAACTTCAGACAGTGAGTTGTAGTAAGGGTGAGTAGGGGGGAGACTTGTATTAGAGAGATGCAAAGCTATTTTGTAAACATCAGGTTTCTAACAGACTGTAGGGGAAGACATCTAAATGCAATATCTTCTTACATTCAAATACAGAAAACCAGAGAATACAATGATGCCACAATAAATCCTTTATCATAACATAATTGCATAAATTTGTGCAAATCCATCGATCACGAACTCTCTCAGTATGAGATGAAAATTAAATGGTGTAAGAAAGGTTGTCTGTCATAAAACAAGAAGTCTCAAAAGATTTGTACATTAACCAGAGAGACCAACGCTTTATCAAAACCTTACAATTGGGAGCCTTGCTCAACCATCGATCCTACAAAAATGGGGAAAACGCCTACATATACTCAAAACAACAACAACAATAGAAAAAACAAGACACTGCATTAAAAACATTGCATCTGCATGTTTTCTGACAGTGCGCGCATGCAGACTCTAGCCAAACATGCACCCAAGACAGATGCTATCAGATTTCAGACTGTCCTGCTGCAGATGAATCGACCCGCTTTAGTCCTTTGCTGGACTTTCTTTTTATGGAAGAGATGATGCCCAAACACCAACAACAACCACAATAACTGCTTTCTTGGGACTGGGAAAAGCCTCGGTCAACCCTACCTTCTGGGACGTGGAGGTATCCTAATAATGCCACCTGGATCAGCTGAATGGTCTCTCTTTGAATGTTGCTTCGCTGGACTGCTGCGAGGGACCCCTATGGAAGATGTGAAAAAGGGTATGATGGGAGAGATGGCATCAACACGGTGGAGGTGATGGAGAGGAAATGGGAGTCGTGACATAAGCTAAGGAATGCCACGTGGTATGAAAAGGAAAGAGGAGGAAGGTGTGTGGAGTGCAGGGGTACAGGTGGACACAGAGTAAAAGGAATGATCATACAGGTGGAGGTGACTGGGAGTGAGAGGGACACATGGCAGGAGGGCGATGAATTGAGGAGGGGCCATGTGGATGGAAAGAGGGAAGTTGGACAGATAACGGGGGAAGAGGGTGGCGATAGGTGGAGAACAGGTGGCAATAGGGAGGACGACTGAGACAGTGACACGACAGGAAGGGGGGGCGCTAGAGTGAAATTCCATTCTGGACCACCCCCCCCTCCATTAAAGGTAGAACTGATGGGGGGGTCTGTAATTCAATAAATACCATAGATCTAAGCGTCAAGACTTGGGTCGTCCAGATGCTCTCATACATTATCTCCAATTTCGGACCCCCCCCCTTCTCGTTAAAGCCAGAATGACGGAGGGGGTGTGGAATTGGACTTCATCCATGAATTTGAGTGCCTGGATCACAACCGTCCAGATCTGTGCCCTCTTTAAATTAAATGTGCCTGAGCCTTGTTGATGGATGAATGACTGAGATGACCTCAACACTTTCATGATGAAAATACCAAAGGGCCCCACTCATGGCTCAGCTATTGCGCTGTGTGTCCTTCATATGAACGGTTGAGATGGTATTTGATGTTAGGAGAGGGCTACCTCCATTACTAGGCTCGCTTAACGTGACCGGGTGCTAGGACCATAGGCTTAGATTCAAAGGCACTTATCGACGTTTCGGGGTTCGGGGTTTTGGGATGTGAGATGCCGAGGGACTTTTACCCCTTGAACTCCCGAATGTTGATATCCCGACTTGACTAGATCTTGCGCCATGCATCACTGGATCGGACGACCCAGATTTAGTCTTGAAATATAGGCGCTTTCTCTGACGCTATATATCGGGTAACTTGGTAGCACCGAAATCCCAATGATTGTTGATCTGCTTCATCACTTGATCCTTGCCATTGAAATCAGATTGCTCGCTCACTTGATTTAAGCCCGAAATGGAATTCTTCTGTGAGATGCGCTCTACGCTTATGGGTATGGCCTTTGAATAAAACTCATCTAACTGGTTTTCAAAACCCCACTTCTATGCGTTTACACCAGAGCCCTAAAATCAGAGAGAAAAAAACCCCTATACAAGAAATGTTGCTAACACAATGGAAGGCACTGTTAAAGGCCATCAATGGAATTGATCCCATGGATACTATTCTCATAATTGTTGACTTGGAAGGTCATGTTCCAAGGCTTCCTCCTCAATTAGCATTCCAGATCCAAGTTTTTGTTTAAAACAACAATATCTGCAGAACCGCTATTCACGAAGGAGCCTCGACTTGTGTTATGTCTGTTACTTGTTGGAAATCCATTGTCTCTCCTAGCCTCACCGAATCACACAATACACTTGAGGATTTCAATGGTACATGATTTAAAACCTACAATTTTCTTCCCTCATTATCTATTATGTTGGAGGGTAAATCTGTCAATGTCAAAGTTGAGGTCTTCGATGCACCTCTTGATTATAACCTTTTACTTGGTCATAGTTGGATTGATTCCATGCATGCAATTGTGTTTACTCTTTACCGTGTGGTACGTTTCCCACATCTGGGAAAGGTCCTTACTGTTGACCAACTAGTCTTCTTTAAATCGTATTCCCATACTAGAAATGTTCCTTTCATCTTGAAGACACCCCCTAGTTATGAGAATATCAAAGTGGGTCTTCTGAAAGATTCAACTTTGATGGGTACTTTTCCAATCCCACCACCCGATATTCTCCCTCCTTTTGTTGCCTATATTAACATGATATACACTATTGTTCATGAAACCCCTGTGTCATATAACCCATGGGTAGTACCTAGCCCTGATGATTACCCACGTTATGGTGACATGATGCCTTTAAGTCCGGTCGAATCTTCTTACCAAGCTATTTAATCAACATCTCCCTCCCCTCCTTCTCTATGTGATTCATCTCATGATTTGTTTCATGTGATCTTTCCTACCGATGAGATGATCATGTCAGTCATGTATATGGAATACACTCTCTGGGACGATGGGCATCATTGCTCCAATCTCTTTCTAGAATGTGACACCATAGAGAGTTACTAATGGATTTTGACTTCGTCGACCGTTGTGGTTATTTCCTCAGTTCCCGAGTCATCACATGATGTTTTGTACGAAGGGAACTTAAGAAAAATTTCACCTATCATCCCTCTCGGCATACCAATTAAACCTAGAGTCATGGACAATGTTCATATTGGAGCCTCATGTTCATATGGCGAGGTCTGCGAGTATAAATCCCTTTTCCAAGAATTTCACAATGTTTTCACCTGGAGTTATGAAGAGATGCTAGGTATCGATCTTGATATCATTGTCATGAGATTAAGACATACCCGGATGCTAAACCCATTCGGTAGAGATGTCACCTAGTGAACCCATGCAAAGTTGCTGCTATCAATCTTGAAGTTGAAAAAATTCTTAAAGTTGGATTTATCTATCCCATGGCTTTGACTGAATGGGTATACAATCTAGTTCCGGTGAATAAAAAAATAGGGTATCATTCGCGTCTGTGTAGATTATAGGGACATAAATAAATCTTTTCCTAAGGACAATTACACAAACCCTTTCATCGACCAGATCATTGATGACTACAACAATAGTGGAATCTTCTCTTTAATGGATGGTTTCTCCAGTTATAATCAAATTAATATTTTAACCGTGGACTAACACAAGACCTCTTTTATTTTCCCTTGGGGGAGCTTTGCCTACCGGAAATTAACCTTTGGTCTCGAGAATGTTGGTGCGACTTTTCAACGTGCTATGTCTTATGATTTCCATGATATTAATTACATTGTGCAACCTTATCTTCATGATCTAAATGAGCATTCCCTCCATCGCCAAGATCACCCGATGCATTTGAGGGCCATTTTCATACAATGTCGCTATTATCGTATCCTCTTAAACCCACACAAATTCATTTTTTGTGTGGATTCCAGCTGAATGCTTGGTTTTATTGTGTCGATACATGGGAATTGAGTAGAACCCTTTAAGTTTGAGTCTATCCTTACTCCACCTCCTCCTTCCACTTTACGCTAGCTCCAAAGTTTGCAAGTGAAGGAATTATTTTTACATCGTTTCATCCCCAATTACACTAAACTAACGAAAGCATTCACTCGATTAATCAAGAAAGGTTACAATTTTGTATGGGATGATACTACACCCAAACTTTGAATATTTGAAACTTGCCTTAACCCATACACCATTACTCTTTTCCTCTAACTATAGCTGGGATTACTTCCTCTACTTAGTTTCTTTAGACTCTATCGTCACTATGGTTTTAGTCCGAGAGGATGATTCACATGACAAACATGTGATATACTATTTGAGTCAAAGTCTCATGATTACCAAGACCAAATACCTCCATGTAGAAAAATTGGCCTTGGTAGTTGTTCAATCTATCCAATGTTTTCGTCATTATATCTTGTTATGTCGGACCACTGTTATCATTGATTGCAACCCTATGCAACATATTATCATTCGAAAACTTCTAGGGGGAAATTACTCCAAATGGATAGTTATTATACAAGATTTTGACTTAGAGTTTGAACGTGATAAGTCCAAGAAATATTTGGTTTTTGTCGAATTGATATGTGACCTTCCCTCCACTGAGACAAAAAATGTGGCAGAGGATTCCTTACCTGATGAGGATTCCTTACTGTTCATGAAACCCTTGTGTCATATGACCCATGGGTAGTACCTATCCCTGGTGATTACCCATGTTATGGTGACATGATGCCTTTAAGTCCGGTCGAATCTTCTTACCAAGCTATTCAATCAACATCCCCCTCCCCTCCTTCTCTCTATGATTCATATCATGATTTGTTTCATGTGATATTTCCTATCGATGAGATGATCATGTCAATCATGTCTATGGAAGAAACTCTCTGGGACGATGGGCATCATTTCTCCATTCTCTTTCTAGAATGTGACACCATAGAGAGTTACTAACGGATTTTGACTTCGTCAACCGTTGTGGTTATTTTCTCAATTCCCGAGTCATCACATGATGTTTTGCACAAAGGGAACTTGAGAAACATTTCACCTATCATCCCTCTCAACATATCAATTAAACCCAGATTCATGGACAATGTTCATATTGGATCCTCATGTTCATCTAGCGAGGTCCACGAGTATAAATCCCTTTTCCAAGAATTTCGCAATGTTTTCACCTGGAGTTATGAAGAGATGCTAGGTATCCATCCTGATATCATTGTACATGAGATTAAGACATACCCGGATGCTAAACCCATTCGATAGAGACGTCACCCAGTGAACCCATGCAAAGTTGTTTCTATCAATCTTGAAGTTGAAAAAATTCTTAAAGTTGGATTTATCTATCCCGTGGCTTTGACTGAATGGGTATCCAATCTAGTTCTGATGAATAAAAAAATAGGGTATCATTCATGTCTGTGTAGATTATAGGGACATAAATAAATCTTTTCCTAAGGACAATTAAACAACCCCTTTCATCGACCAAATCATCCATGACTACAACAACAGTGGAATCTTCTCTTTAATGGATGGTTTCTCCAGTTATAATCAAATTAATATTTTACCCATGGACTAACACAAGACCTCTTTTATTTTCCCTTGGGGGACCTTTGCCTACCGGAAATTAACCTTTGGTCTCAAGAATGTTGGCGCGACTTTTCAATGTGCTATGTCTTATGATTTCCATGATATTAATTACATCGTGCAACCCTATCTTCATGATCTACATGCGCATTCCCTCCATCACCAAGATCACCCGATGCATTTGAGGGCCATTTTTGTACAATGTCACTATTATCGTATCCTCTTAAACCCACACAAATTCATTTTTTGTGTGGATTATGGCCGAATGATTGGGTTTATTGTGTCGATACATGGGATTCGAGTAGAACCCTTTAAGTTTGAGGTTATCCTTACTCCACCTCCTCCTTCCACTTTACGCCAGCTCCAAAGTTTGCAAGTGAAGGAATTGTTTTTACATCGTTTCATCCCCAATTACACTAAACTAACGAAAGCGTTCACTCAATTAATCAAGAAAGGTTACAAGTTTGTATGGGATGATACTACAACCAAACTTTGAATATTTGAAACTTGCCTTAACCCATACACCATTACTCTTTTCCTCTGACTATAGCTGGGATTACTTCCTCTACTTAGTTTCTTTAGACTCTACCGTCACTATGGTTTTAGTCTGAGAGGATGATTCACATGATTCACATGTGATATACTATTTGAGTCAGAGTCTCACGATTACCAAGACCAAATACCTCCATGTAGAAAAACTGGCCTTGGTAGTTGTTCAATCTATCCAACGTTTTCGTCATTATATCTTGTTATGTCAGACCACTGTTATCTTTAATTGCAACCCTATGCAAAATATAATCATTTGCAAACTCCTAGGGGGAAATTACTCCAAATGGATAGTTATTATACAAGATTTTGACTTAGAGTTTGAATGTGATAAGTCCAAGAAACATTTGGTTTTTGCCGAATTGATATGTGACCTTCCCTCCACTGAGATAGAAAATGTGGCGGAGCATTCCTTACCTGATAAGGATTCCTTTATGTTCATGAAACCCCTGTGTCATATGACCCATGGGTAGTACCTAACCCTGGTGATTACCCACGTTATGGTGACATGATGCCTTTAAGTCCGGTCGAATCTTCTTACCAAGCTATTCAATCAACATACCCCTCCCCTCCTTTTCTCTGTGATTCATATCATGATTTGTTTCATGTGATCTTTCCTACCGATGAGATGATCATGTTAGTCATGTCTATGGAAGACACTCTGTGGGATGATGGGCATCATTGCTTCATTCTCTTTCTAGAATGTGACACCATAGAGAGTTACTAACGGATTTTGACTTCGTCGACCGTTGTGGTTATTTCCTTAGTTCTCGAGTCATCACATGATGTTTTGTACGAAGGGAACTTGAGAAACATTTCACCTATCATCCCTCTCGACATACCAATTAAACCCAGAGTCATGGACAATGTTCATATTGGAGCCTCATGTTCATCTGGCGAGCTCCATGAGTATAAATCCCTTTTCCAAGAATTTCGCAATGTTTTCACCTGGAGTTATGAAGAGATGATAGGTATCGATCTTGATATCATTTTACATGAGATTAAGACATACCCGGATGCTAAACCCATTCGACAGAGACGTCACCCAGTGAACCCATTCAAAGTTGTTGCTATCAATCTTGAAGTTGAAAAAATTCTTAAAGTTGGATTTATCTATCCCATGGCTTTGACTGAATGGGTATCCAATCTAGTTCCGGTGAATAAAAAAATAGGGTATCATTCGCGTCTGTGTAGATTATAGGGACATAAATAAATCTTGTCCTAAGGACAATTACACAACCCCTTTCGTCGACCAGATCATTGATGACTACAACAACAGTGGAATCTTCTCTTTAATGGATGGTTTCTCCAGTTATAATCAAATTAATATTTTACCCGTGGACTAACACAAGACCTCTTTTATTTTCCCTTGGGGGACATTTGCCTACCTGAAATTAACCTTTGGTCTCGAGAATGTTGGTGCGACTTTTCAGTGTGCTATGTATTATGATTTCCATAATATTAATTACATCATGCAACCTTATCTTCATGATCTACATGCGCATTCCCTCCATCGCCAAGATCACCTGATGCATTTGAGGGCCATTTTTCGTACAATGTCGCTATTATCGTATCCTCTTAAACCCACACAAATTCATTTTTTGTGTGGATTCCGGCCGAATGCTTGGTTTTATTTTGTCGATACATGGTATTCAAGTAGAACCCTTTAAGTTTGAGGCTATCCTTACTCCACCTCCTCCTTCCACTTTACGCCGGCTCCAAAGTTTGCAAGTGAAGGAATTTTTTTTACATCGTTTCATCCCCAATTACACTAAACTGACGAAAGCATTCACTCAATTAATCAAGAAAGGTTACAAGTTTGTATGGGATGATACTACAACCAAACTTTGAATATTTGAAACTTGCCTTAACCCATACACCATTACTCTTTTCCTCTGACTATAGCTGGGATTACTTCCTCTACTTAGTTTCTTTAGACTCTACCATCACTATGGTTGTCCAAGAGGATGATTCACATGACGAACATGTGATATACTATTTGAGTCAGAGTCTCACGATTACCAAGACCAAATACCTCCATGTAGAAAAACTGGCCTTGGTAGTTGTTCAATCTATCCAACGTTTTCATCATTATATCTTGTTATGTCGGACCACTGTTATCTTTGATTGCAACCCTATGAAACATAGTATCATTCGACAACTGCTAGGGGGAAATTACTCTAAACGGATAGTTATTATACAAGATTTTGACTTAGAGTTTGAACATGATAAGTCCAAGAAATATTTGGTTTTGTCGAATTGATATGTGACCTTCCCTCCATTGAGACATAAAATGTGGCAGAGGATTCCTTACCTAATGAGGATTCTTTACTGTTCATGAAACACCTGTGTCATATGACCCATGGGTAGTACCTAGCCCTGGTAATTACCCACGTTATGGTGACATGATGCCTTTAACTCTGGTTGAATCTTCTTACCAAGCTATTCAATCAACATCCCGCTCCCCTCCTTCTCTCTGTGATTCATCTCATGATTTGTTTCATGTGATATTTCCTACCGATGAGATGATCATGTCAGTCATGTCTATGGAAGACACTCTCTAGGACGATGGGCATCATTGCTCCATTCTCTTTCTAGAATGTGACACCATAGAGAGTTACTAATGAATTTTGACTTCGTCGACCGTTGTAGTTATTTCCTCAGTTCTCGAGTCATCACATGATGTTTTGTACGAAGGGAACTTGAGAAACATTTCACCTATCATCCCTCTCGACATATCAATTAAACCCAGAGTCATGGACAATGTTCATATTGGAGCCTCATGTTCATCTGGCGAGTTCCACTAGTATAAATCCCTTTTCCAAGAATTTCACAATGTTTTCACCTGGAGTTATGAAGAGATGCTAGGTATCGATCCTGATATCATTGTACATGAGATGAATACATACCCGGATGGTAAACCCATTCGACAGAGACATCACCCAGTGAACCCATGCAAAGTTGTTGCTATCAATCTTGAAGTTGAAAAAATTCTTAAAGTTGGATTTATCTATCCCGTGGCTTTGACTGAATGGGTATCCAATCTAGTTCTGGTGAATAAAAAAATAGGGTATCATTCGTGTCTATGTAGATTATAGGGACATAAATAAATCTTGTCCTAAGGACAATTATACAACCCCTTTCGTCGACCATATCATTGATGACTACAACAATAGTGGAATCTTCTCTTTAATGGATGGTTTCTCCAGTTATAATCAAATTAATATTTTACCCGTGGACTAACACAAGACCTCTTTTATTTTCCCTTGGGGGACCTTTGCCTACCGAAAATTAACCTATGGTATCGAGAATTATAGCATGACTTTTCAGCGTGCTATGTCTTATGATTTCCATGATATTGATTACATCGTGCAACCTTATCTTCATGATCTACATGCGCATTCCCTCCATCGCCAAGATCACCCGATGCATTTGAGGGCCATTTTTGTACATTGTCGCTATTATTGTATTCTATTAAACCCACACAAATTCATTTTTTGTGTGGATTCCGGCCGAATGCTTGATTTTATTGTGTCGATACATGGGATTCGAGTAGAACCCTTTAAGTTTGAGGCTATCCTTACTCCACCTCCTCCTTCCACTTTACGCCAGCTCCAAAGTTTACAAGTGAAGGAATTTTTTTTGCATCGTTTCATCCCCAATTACACTAAAATGATGAAAGCATTCACTTGATTAATCAAGAAAGGTTACAAGTTTGTATGGGATGATACTACAACCAAACTTTGAATATTTGAAACTTGCCTTAACCCATACACCATTACTCTTTTCCTCTGAGTATAGCTGGGATTACTTCCTCTACTTAGTTTCTTTAGACTCTACCATCACTATGGTTTTAGTCCGAGAGGATGATTCACATGATTCACATGTGATATACTATTTGAGTCAGAGTCACACGATTACCAAGACCAAATACCTCCATGTAGAAAAATTGGCCTTGGTAGTTGTTCAATCTATCCAACGTTTTCGTCATTATATCTTGTTACGTCGGACCACTGTTATCTTTGATTGCAACCCTATGCAACATATTATCATTCGACAATTTCTAGGGGGGAATTACTCCAAATGGATAGTTATTATACAAGATTTTGACTTAGAGTTTGAACATGATAAGTCCAAGAAATATTTGGTTTTTGTCGAATTGATATGTGACCTTACCTCCACTGAGACAGAAAATGTGGCAGAGGATTCCTTACCTGATGAATCCATTTTATTTATCAGTTGTGATGATGTATGGTACATATATATCATTATCTATCTTCAGACTCAAACTTTTTGGCCTAATATATCTAGTATGAATTGTCATCGTATACAGTATCAAGCCCACCAATACATCATTCTAGGTGATACTCTTTACCACCGTGGTGTTGAATCCATTTTCCAATGATCTCTCACTTATGATGAAGCTGAGAAATATTTGAATGATTTTCACTATGGATCCTGTGGCAGTCATATGTTTGGGTATGCCACTTCCCAAAAGATCTTACGAGCGGGTTATTTTTTACCTTCTTTGTTTAAAGATTGCATCAATGTTGTTCAGAAATTCCATGCTTTCCAAACTTATAATAAGAAGATAAGATATTATCCTTCTCCTTTACATCCTATAGTTTCCGTTGGTCCATTTTCCAAATGGGGCATTGAATTCATGACATGTAACCCTCACGCAGTCAAGGGGCATGGATACATCATTGTAGCTGTGGATTACTTCACTAAATGGGCCGAGGCGATGCCTACATCTGATAACACCAGGAAAACCGCAACATTTTTCATATTCAATCATATCATTACTCGGTTTGGTATCCCCCAAGCTATCGTTACTGATCACGATAGTCATTTTCAAAATTTTATGATGTCTCAATTTACTAAAAAGTTGTGTCTTCATCATGAAAAGTGAACCCCCTATTGTCCGCAAGCCAATGGCCAAGTTGAAGCAATCAACAAAGTTCTCATTGCTATGCTTCGACAAATGATAGGAATTCATAAGACAAACCAGAACATGATGTTGTTCTCAACATTATGGGCCTATCAGACATTTTTTAAGTCTACGATGGGATTTACACCTTTCCAGCTAGTTTATGTTATCGAGGCTATCTTGTCGATCGAACATGAAATACCATATTTGAAACTGTTCGTTGAACTTCTCCCCAATACCTATGCCGAAGAAGAGCGTCTTGTGTATTTAATGAAATTAGATGAAACCCATCATGATGCCGCCCTATTTATTGAAACTCATAAGAAATGTGTTAAAGACAAATACGACAAGCATGTCAAGCCACACGTTTTTTCTAAAGGTGATCTAGTTCTCCTCTACAATCAGGATCGTGATTTTCTAGGGGCCGGTAAATTTGAAGCAATGTGGTGAGGTCCTTACATTTCCAAACGTGTGTTGGAGAAGGGATATTATGAGCTAATCGATTATGATGGAATCCATTTGAATGAGCTCCGAAATGGGATTTACTTAAATAATTACTATGCTTAACTCATTTTTGCATGAGTTCTTGTATTTTTAGTGTATCATAATCTTGTGTGTTTTTTCATTGTTTAGTTTCGACCTTCAACTGCTTACCTTACATTATTCTTGCTTTCCAGATGTCGGTGTCTTTGCTACCCTACATTGGCCTCTCTAATGGCGCTAGTCGTAGTACTTAGAACTTAACATCTATTGCTTAGGCAATTTATGCACCCACGGATGAATTGATTAGTCTACATGGTGTTTTCCTTGGTCGTGCAACTAACAATATAGCGGAATATAGTGCAATCAACGAATTATTGACAAACATTGTGTCTCTTGGAATCCGTCATCTTATTGTATGACTCGATTCGTAGTTAGTAGTCCTACAGTTGAGTAACGTCTACTCCATTCGATGTCCTACATTATTAAGGGTATATTTATGAATTTGCCTCTTGGAACGTCATTTTGATAACATTGAATATCAAAAAATTCTTAGATGTCTAAATACGTTAACAGATGCATTTTCTAATTATATGTTAGAAAAACATTTGAGAAATTTATAAAATCCAATCACACTTTGTATATACAACAAGTAATTCAATAGAAGCCTCATATATATATAACGATAAAAGTTTTACAAAAAATGTTTTTTTTCGAAGACCAAAATATAAAAAATGTGAAGCACATGGATTCATATACAAATATAATATCAAGGATGTTGCTCGCTATAACATGTGACTACCTGTGCTACTCTACAAAGCAGTCGAACGATGGAAGAAGATACACCCACTATGTGGCGCTGATAACACCTTAGGATATCATCAATAGAGGCATCTGGGACATCCATCATGAACCCCTCCAAGTTTTGTTCTATATCCTTGTAGTCAACAATGGCTAATCCTACTACCTTGAATCTCTCCCCTCGCTTCTCATGAGGTTGATGAGGTCCCAAGTCTGCATCATCAAAGATATTTTTGATTAGTCATCGGATAAAGAACATAAAAATTTTCATATTTAAAAATCACAAAAACATTATAAAATCAAAATGTACTTCTTACCTATGTTCCCCCATTAAGAACCTTCAGAAAGAAGCAAGTCCAGATCACCTTGGAAGTCTAGGCTTGCATATGCATAGTCATCTACCATAAGATTTTGGGTCCTCAACCAATCAAAGAAAACATCATTATACCTGATGATAGGACCATTCACATGCCGTGCCATAAGGTCGAACCGCCTCTTCATTCATAGATCTTGTGGGATAGGTATACCCCACTGTACATGTAGGCGTAAGTTTGGAACCCTCTCCAAGAAGAAGGACACCAAAATTGACCCATATCCGAACTGTTTCAGGTTACCTCTCTTGCACTTGGTCAACTATTTTTCATGATTCTCAGAACCACATCACTCCAGTTGAAAACTCGAGGCTCCGTGCATTCTAGCACATACTGGAAATATCTCTGAAGATCCGTATGGGTAGCTGCACTCCCTGCCATGCATGTGATAGTGTAGAGGATAGTCCGTAGAGGTAAGTCACAAACATATCTTATAGCAACTTTGTAGCTATGCTTCTAAGTAATGGGCACACAATGGGCACTGATATAGTGGCTCATAGGTTCTCTACCTCCCCTGCTACCCATCAGTGTAACTCAGGCCCCATGACGAGACAACCAGATCAAGAAGTAGATATCCTTGATATCTATCATAAGAATGTGAGCCCCCACATGAAATACTTGCTGGTCCACATCCCACATGTGGGTGTATCTGCTTCCATCGGTCGACTGGAAATAAAAAAATCCATTTAACATACTAGGCCCTCATGCCTTGGATCTTGAAGAATTTGAGCAGTCCACACTGTCGGAGGGAATTTATTGTTCCTGGGTCATTCCCGAAAAAGTAATATTCATCCTCATGCTATCTCTCTCACCATTCCAACATCCTTACCGTAGAAAACCTGAAATAGAACATAAAAGAGGGATTAGCATCTTCATATCTCTCCTATAAAAATTTTATTGGAAGAAACATAAAAAAAAAAAAAATTGTTTTGTGCACGTCGTAGGCTAGCATGCCCGTATAGTGTGAAGTCATCACAATGCATCTTAAATTCTTCTTGCGATGACCTTCGCATGCAAGTAACCTTGAAAATACAACCCAAAATTCCATTTCTATCCAATGAAAAGAAAAAATGAATCCATGGAAGGTTGAAAGAGATGAAAATTACTTGTTCAACGGAGACTCTTTTTCAAATGATCAACTATTCCTCCTGTAATCAACAGTGAAAGCTTGAGTTAAAACAGGGGTTTTTGGAACAATGTTTGGTGGAGTAACAATGAAATAGTAAAAATGATTTTTTACCTATTTTTATTACTTTATTATTTTTTCATTTTTAGTTTTATATTATTTTATATATATTCCACTTAAACCCTAAAGTTCTAACTTTTCATTGAAAGTGTTTGGTTTTTTGCAGATGAAAAACCTAGGAGTGAAGTATTGAACAAGGATACGTCTTTTGGTTTACTTTTATACATTTGTCGCATGTACAGATCCTTTTAGATTTTTTCAGAAAAAACTTTGAGCTTAGGTTTGGTTCATTCTCATGCTCATAAATATATGAGAATGTAACCGAGTATACTTTTTTCATCTTTTCATAGTCATATTGGTAACATGAAAAACATAACCCATGGAGTATCCTTTAAGCTGTATTCATGCTTCGTTAAAACAAATATATTGTCCAACGACCTTGTTCTTTCCACGCTCATAAAAGTTTTTGAATAAAACATTTGATGAGAGGTAGGTTATCACTTTTTCATTCTCACCATATTAACTTACGAAAAAAATAACTTGTGGAGTCCTCTTTAAGTTTTTTTCAGACTCTCTAAACATGAAAAGCCCCCGAGTTTTCTCTCTTTGGACTCGTTAAAAAAACATCAAAAGACCCATATGGAACTGAACCACTCCTTATTAGGGTTCATTAAACATACTCCGAGAGACTCATCCGAAGGATGAGATTACATTAACAAGCATAGGTTATCCTCCTCAAGATCGTTTAAAAATAAAGAGGTACTTGCTAGAGATGGTGGGGGGGAATTTGGAAAATAAATGCGTATTTGTATCTATGTTAGTGGCAGTAATAATATCTCTTGAACATGACACCCCATTCATCATTCTATCTGGGTTGGGAAATCCATTCATCTGTCGTTTGACCATCCACATGTATGTATGTTGGGTCCTCCTTGAGTCAATGCTGTAAACACCATTGTCATGTCGTTTCGATGTTCAAGAGAAATGCAGCCTTAATAAGACTCCTATCGAGTTAGCCATCTGCAGTTATAAAGTTTCTACCATGTCGACCTTCCCTGTGTCAGTTTAGAATCATTTCACACTCTGATCTATCTCAAATATGTTACTTATTTCATGTCATTGATGGGGGATACATCAAGGTCCTCTTATGACGAGTCTTTTCCTATCGATTTCAACTCATTATCTAGTAACAAGACTTAGAAATCATTCATTTCCTTAGAGAGTTCATGCCTCAATGCCAGGTTTATTTTCTTTCAACAATGGGTTCACATAATTGGCCCCTGATTGGAAGATTCCCTCGGGTATTTGAATTCAACTCTTACATTCACACTCGTTGGATTATACTTGGGTACCTTGGGAGTTATTGACATCAATGGTGATTTCCCTCACACTTGTTAACGATTTTCATTATTGACCGGTAATAAAGTGGTTTCTACCATGTTCGACTTCGACACCTATAGTCTCATGTTTATATTCGTACTTAGGGATGATGGAAATAAATACCCTGGATCATACCATTCTAATCCAGTTTGAGATGGAGTATTCATGATTTGTATTGACATATAGATCCACTTTGTATGTCTCATGGCTATGTCTGAATTTGAGTCATTTTAGATCATAGATCCACATTGTATTCTAGGTGGCTATGTCGATTCACCTTAACATGGATACACAGTGTATATTTATTGGCCATGAATCATTTGAAATTTTGCAATCTGAGTATGGGAATGCCTACCTTAGATAACGATATATTATTATGCTGATGCTTGATTGTTTGTAGGTTCCCGACTGGTGCGATCTTTGTTTCTGACACACACGTTCTACAAAGTATTTTGATTTCATGAGTTCCAGCCTCATACTTTTGGGGGCATTCTATTCCACATTATTTTTTTCATCATAATGATCCATTGACAACATGTGTTCATGATCCCAGAAAGATTCTTTCTCCATGAGGAAAGTGACTGGCTTTCTCTTCCAAAAAACTCTATTAAGGAAGATCGTCGTAGGATGCACCATAAGCAGGGTGCGACGATGTATGGTCATCGCACTTAGCCATAAAAATGGTTTGCAATGTCTCTAGAGGCTGCTATACAGCTGGGGTGCGATGATGTCAAAAGGATAAGAAAAGGTCGACCTTCACGGAATTTCTAGAAGGAGATCTTCTAGAAGGTGAGGTGGCATCTGTATGGTTGGGATCCTACTCGCTTCTCTGATTTTGTGGGATCATCCTAATCTCTTTAACCATATCTATTTTCCCTATATAAAGAGAGATTTCTCATGGAAAAGGTTAAACACAAAAGGAAGGAATTAAGGTTAATGAAGGTTGAATTGGCTAACATTGTATGGAGAATTCTGCATTGGATCATTATTGAGAGCCTCATTTCATTTCATCAAGTCATTGTGGATGTTCTTCATTTAATATTGGAGAAAGTGTGTGTGTTGTAGTAAAGAGTCATCGGAACGGGACCTTGCAACATCAAGGCTTTGGTTGTAATCTCCACTTTCATTATTATATAATATAGTGATATGTTTCTTTCCCATAAAACACATCTTGTTTTATTGTATGATTCATTGATCACATACATAGGTTCTCTTTGAGTGTGCTCTATTTCTTTCACTTTGGTTGGCTTGTGTTCCCTTGCAGATTCAATATCATAGGAGCACTGGAGTGGATCTAGGACGAAAATGATAAGAGGAAGAGATATTTAAACAATATGTTGCCCATCTCTTGCTAGATAGTAAACTCAATGATTAGAGCCTAGGGAAAGTGTTATGTTCTATTTTTTTTTGTTCTAGATCTAGGTGGATCTAGGAAGATCTATTTATGTTTCAATTTACCGATAAGTCTCGTAACGATCGTCACTTACGAAGATGATATAATATGCATAAACTTCAATGATTAGTATATTGTCTTGATCAATATTATGTACATATTTTTTTCTTTACTTCCTTTTATGAATCCTTGTTGTTGAAGATATCTATTGAGTCTAGAATACCATGCTCGAGGTTCTTTCTTGATTCCATATAGTGCTTTCTTCAACTTGTAGACATATCCTTCCTTTTCTGTCAACTAAAATCCCTTGGGATCCTCAATGTAAAATTCTTCCTCTATATCTTCATTCAGGAATGTTGATTTCACATGCATATGATACACTTTAATATTCTTGGAGCATGCATAAGCTAGTATCAATATCATTGCTTCCATCTTAGAAACTAAATAAAACATCTCTTAAAAATATATGCCTTCAACTTGAGAGTATCCTTTGTATACCAATATTTCTTTGTTCCTGGTAACTTGTCTGTCCTCGTTCGATTTTTTTCTTGAAGAACCACTTTGTACCTATTTCATTCTTGTTCTTAGGAATTGGAACTAGTTCCCAAGTTTCATTCTTTTCTATATGGTCTAATGCTTCATCCATAGCTTTGATCTAAAATTCTTCATTGGTGGCTTATTAAAAAATTCCCGGCTCAATGGTATATAATAGTGTTAGGTGTTGATGTTATCATGAACAAATTATTCTTCTAGTTTCAACTCTTGCATCTTTTTTCCCAATAATTTTTTATGGTGGATGATTTTTCTGCACTCATCTACTGGATGTCTTTGGAGGTACTTGAATATCTTGTTGGTCTTTCTCTGCTTCTAGTTTCTCTCTATCTTCATCTGATTCTTCATATACTTATTCTTCTTTCACATCTTCTTCGTTATCTCGTTCCACTAAATCTTTTCTACTTTATTTTATATTTCATCCATCTCTCTCATCAATAGTCACATTGATGTTTTCTACTATTTTGTTGAGTCTTAAAATGAAAAAATTGTATGCCTTTTTTTTGCTTGAGTAGCCAACCAGTATGTCTTTATCAACTCAAGAATAAAAAAATTCAATTTTGTCATCTTCTCTTTTGATGTATCATTTTCTTTTGAATACTTTGAAGTGATTCACATTTTTTGGTATTCCTTTACATAGCTCCTATGGAGTCTTATCACTGTTTTTTCTAAGTATCCCTCTTTTTTGAATGTGAACTATTATATGCACCGCTTGTACCCAAAATACATCTGTCAAATTCAAATACATTAACATGGTTCTGTCCATTTCTTGTATGGTTATGTTTTTCCTTTCAACAAATCCATTTTGTTTAGGTGTCCTGGCTACTATGAATTACCTCTTTATCCCATGTTTGTTGAGAAATTCCATGAATTCTTTTGATGTAAATTATCCTCCAATGTGTTATATCAAACACTTTATTTTCAACTCTATTTAATTTTCAACCATCTCTTTGTAGGTCTTTAAGTTTTCAAATGCCTCTGACTCCTTTTTTAGAAATCAAACTGCAGTCATTATTGTGTAGTAATCAACTAGTAGCATGAAGTATTGTTCACCTTTTAGTCCTTTTGTTCTTTTCGGTCCAACCAAATCAATATTTACAATTTCCAGTGGTTTGGTTGTGCAATATTTGTTTGACTTGAACTTTTTCTTGGTATATTTTCCCTTTAGACAATGCTTGCATAAAATGTTTGTTGTCTTTGAGATATCAGGCATTTCTCTTACTTCTTTCCTTTGTCTGACTTTGACAAGATTATAAAAATTTATGTGACCCATTGTTTTGTGCCAGATCCAACTTTCATTGTCCTTTCCTAAGAAACATCTTTTCTTTCCTATTTCATTTAGAATATGTTTCTTGAGGTCCTTGCAGTTGTAGCTACCAATTTGCCTGATTTTTCTTTTCTTATCTCACTTATTTGAATCAAACACAAGTCTTTGTCCTTGATCACACATTTCAATTATACTTAACATATTGTGTTTCATGTCTTCGACTAGTAAAAATTTTTCTTCCAGGGCATCCTTACTTCCGAGCTTGAATGTTCCCTTTCCAATGATCTTGGCTGAGTTTTCATTCCCAAAATAAATTGATCCATATCTTTCCTTATGCAATGTCAAAAACCTGTCTTTATCACCTGTCATATTCTTTGCGAATCCACTGTCAACATACCTTCCACGTTTCTTGTGTTGAGCTTGTAGATCAAGATTGCATTCTTTAATGTTGAATTGATCTTGCTTTCTTATCCATATTCTTTGTGGTTCCTAATTATGAATGTTGATATTCTTCTTTGGTTCCATTGGAGGAACAATGAGTTTGTAATATCTAGCCATATGTCCAAAAGTTTTTCACTTGTATCATTCTACCTTATGATTTAATGATCCAAGTCTGTTGAATCTTATATTATGTGTTTCATGAGGTATTCTTGGATAAATATTTATTTTATAGCTCTCATCATTGCTTTTGTTCTTGGTATTGTCTCTACAATTCACAACTCTATGCCAAAAATTCTAACATGAATAACATGAACCAAAAAAAATAGTTTGATACTTAGGAGTGAAAGATATTTTGAATGGTGTCGCTCTTCTGAATCCTTCTTCTACTTGAGGCATTTCTATAGATGGGTACTATTAATATCTTCTTTCGAATATTCTAGATGGTGCAATGTATCTCTAATATTCCCCTTGATTTTTACTGTCTCCTTCTTTTGAGGGACCTCTGATAGCTTCTGCATAGCTTCTTGGTTTTTCTTCTTGTTGTTTCCTTTTGGAGGTTGAACCTTTCTTTGTATGTGTCTTATTTTATCCTAATCCAAATGTGTCATAGTAAGCTCTTTGAAAGTTAATGATATTATCAAATATCCTGGTGCTATTTTGTTGCATGTCCTTCTTCTAAATATATTTTCTTAGAGCGACCATCTTAGTTTACAAGCCTTCAATGGTCCTCTATCCTTCTTCTAACTACCCTCTTGGTGCCTCTTTTATTCACTTTCCTTCTTCTTCCTGGAGTTTTATCTTCATGATTGTCTGCTTGACTTCTTTGGAGTTTTGAGTTAGTTCTTCTTGGAGTGACTTGTTTTTCTTCTTTTCCCTTTTAATAACTTATATGGAACTCAACGATTCTTCTCTGTAATCGAATTTGTCCTCTTCATATTATTCCTTGGAGCCTTCTTCATCAAAGTCTTCTATTTCCATGAATAGTACCATTTATGTATCATTGTCTCTGACTTCATCTTTCTTTGGTGAGGAACTATCTTCCTTGGTGAAAAGAATTTTCTTGAAAAACTTATTTTTGTTTCTTTTACCCTTTTGAACTTGCTTTTTCTTTTCAGGATCATCCTCTTCTTCATTTATTTTATTTTTCTTTTTAGGAAATATATTAGCAAAATGACCAACAACATCATAATTAAAACAAATTAATGGAAGCATACCTTTGTATTTGTTGGTTTCATTTTTCAGTGTTTTGATGAAGTTAGCCACCTCTTCATATTATTTTGAATCATTGTTGCAACTATAGTCTGAATTTTTCTTTTGTTTATCTTTCTTATTCATCTTCTTAGATTCCTTAAATGCTCCTTCCTTAATGATTAGATTTTATTTATCTATCCTCATCTCATAAGATTTGAGTATTCCATGCAATTCATCCATGGTCATTGTAGCTAGGTCCATTGTTTCCTCTAGAGATGAAATTTTTGGATCAAATCTCATTGGTAGAGATATTAATTAAATTTTGACAAAGACTTGTTCCTTTATCTCATCTCCCAATCCTTTCATACAATTTACTATATCGTCAATTCAAAGAAGGTAGACAACTATTTTTTTTTATCTTCATTCATGTTTAGTTGTTCGAACTTGGATCTGTTAATCTAAAGTTCAACTTCCTTAACTTTCACATCTACTTCATACATAGTCTTCAATTTTTCCCACATTTATTTTGTAGAATCACAGTGCATAATATTTGTATGTATCTCATGATTCACACCATTTTCAATAGTATTTATATCCCTTGAATAAATTTCAATAGATTTTATACTTGGGTGAGTGTCTGGTACCATGGATAATAAATAAATAGTCATCAATATATTTATCAACAATACAGGTAGAATACATTGAAGCAACAACTTGGTGTACTTAGGTTCTTTGATGAAGAAAACATTACAATATATATAAGTAAAGTTTGATGAGCCTATTTAAATACTCTATGAAAACACCAGTGCCATCGATATTTCAAAGAATTGAGTGATGTACTCTAATAATAAGTACATTCTGATAAAGTATCACTTATTATAAGAACATGCTACAGAGAAGAACATAAAGCTAGAGTATGTCAAGAAAAAGGAGCATATTGCAGATAGATTCACCAAACCACTTGGAAGGGAACCTTTTGAGTATCTGTGACAGAAACTTAGAGTAGTTTCCACCCCACAATGATCCACTCAACATCAAGCTAAATTGGATAGGGGGAGATAAAAAAAATCTTAAAGAATTTCAAGTAACGAAAATTTTGAATGTGGGAAAAGTGTGAAAGCTTCAGAGGTGCAGAAGGCAATGGTTTTGAAAAGCCCTAATTATTGAGATCCTCGCAAGTTTCACTATACTTGTATAGCGACACCCTCTCTTGATGCACTATACCTTTATATCAAGGAACTAGCGGGTTTCCCTATGTCTCTCTAGTGAGGCACATGACATTTAGGGTAAATGTTAGTACCAGGTCCCTAAATTCTGAAGAAAGTACACAAGTCAACATTCTACAGGTTCAGGTCAGCTACAAAAGTTTTGGTATGGTTATATTTTTGTTTTGATGGTTAATTTTGCATATGATCTGGTGAATTCTTGAGGCATTCTTGGTATTGTTGGTATTGTACTTGGATGTGGTATATGGTTGGATGAGTGAGGAGAGATCATATGCGTGGTACAACATTGATATGGTTCTTATAAATCAAATATTTGAGTTGCTTGTACTTGTTTGAGGGATATTCATGTTGTATGTTGATGTATGCATGAGGGGCATGCATAGGTTCTTTGAGATGCTTCATTGATGAAATGGTAAATATTTTCATATAACTGATGATATGGTATATGGAACAGGTTGTACATGGTTGATGCTCTAGTTCATGATTCACTATTCATTGTTGATATATCTTTTGGTTCATGAATGATGAATGAAATAGTATTTATATTGGTATACACTTGATGCATGGTATGGTACAGGTTTAGATACATGTTTATGAGACAATGAAATAATTGTGATAGTGACAATGATAAAGTTGTGATAGTGACAAATATAGTGACGGTGATAGAGTTTGTGGCAATGGCAGTGGAAGAGTCCATGATAGTTGATTTATATTTATATTTAAAGGTGGTAGGATGGGGCAAGAAAATTTGGTTTTAGTCGCCTTCCAGTTGTAGTCAGAGAACCTAGGGGGTTGTATCCTCCTTCTGGCTAGACCCAAAGAATTAGGGAGTTGTATATTATTTCAAGTTGGAGCTTGAGAATGGGGGGTTGGAACCTCCTTCCAGTTGTAGTTGGAGAATCATAATTTGGTGCTTCCAATGAATGTTTTCATCCTTCTTCTCCAAAATGCATATTTCTTTCCATCAAATTGTGGTATCCATTCTTATACAAATTGTTTCTCTTCATGATCTTCCTTCCAATTGTAAGACTATTTCCTGAAGGAATCTGCTCTAATTGTTTCAAGAAAGAATAGATCCCCTATGGGTATGTATAATTACACAAGGAATATGCCAGAAAGAAGATCATTCACTTCAGGTATGAAAATTTATTTTATGGTCATTGTTTTAGTTGTACTAACTTTGGACATAAATATGTAGATTGCAGGGATTATGAAATAAATGATCATAAAATAAATGCATATGTGGAGCTACATGTGCATTTCTTTCTTAATCATTTCTTTCATAATTCTTGCAATATACAAATTTATGTCCGAAGTTAGTACAATTAAAACAATGACCATAAAATAAATTTACATACCTTGAAGTGAATGATCTTCTTTGTGGTGTAGTCCTTCTGTAATTTTTCCTTGGTTGATCAAGATCTTCTCTTTGGTTGTTTATTTCAAAATGATTGAAGCTTCTTTTCTACCTAGATGTAGAAGGTATTATGTATTGATTCCTTTCTGATTCTTGTTGACCATGATTCCTTCCATTGAGAACTTCTTCATAACTCTCTTATTCTTTTGGTTTTATCATGGAGCTTGAACCTTCCTCAAAATGAACATTCTTGTATCCTAGTATGGATTTGTCATTGTACGACCTTTGACTATGGAGAATGTTTGCTACCAATTGAGAACTTTTCATGTCCTTGCTGAGATTTTTGACTTCAACTCTCAATGTCATGATTTCCTTCTCAATATTCTCACACCCCTTTTCTTTCTTTATCATCTGGATTTGTATTACTTCTTCCTTTATTTTTCATTCTTCAAGTTGGTTTTTCAAGTAGATGTTTTTCTTCCTTTATTTCTTCATCTTAGTTAAAACAATAATTAATTCTTCCTCAAAATACACTTCACCTTATTTGTCATTTTTCTTATTTTTCGTAGCCATAAAGAGTACTCTTTTTGAGTCACCGTCGCTTTCATTCATAAGTTGAAGAACTGTCTTCTCTTGAGTAGATATTTTTCTTGAATACTTTCCTCTTATCTTGCATGTTTCCCTTTTTATATTTGTTTTATTTGTTAGGATATTACTCTTGATCACTATATTACTTCTTAGCATAAGGAAACTTATTTGCAAAATGATAAATTTTACCACAATTAAAACATTTGAAGGGAAGGATACCTTTGTACTTGCCAATTCCTTCCTTCAACTTCCTTACAAAGTTGTACATTTATTCATCCTCATCTGAATCATCGCCACAACTACAATTTGGATGCCTCGAGATTTTTATTCTTCTTTGTCCTTTTCGATTCTTTAAAAGATGCTTCCTCTGTGGATGGATTTTCTTGTTTTGTCCTCATTTCATAAGCTATAAATATTCCATGTAGCTCATCCATGCTTATTGTACTTAGGTATGATCTTTCCTCTGGGGATGAAATATTCAGATCAAATATCATTGGTATATACTTTAGTATCTTTTGAATAATGTCTGGTCCATTTATTTCTTCTCCCAAACCTTTAATAACATTCACTACTTCATCAACTTGTAGAAAGTAGGATGCAATTTCTTCCTCTTATTTCATCTTTAGTTGTTAAAAATAACCTATGTAAGTTTGAATCTTGGATCCATTGACTTTGGCATCCCCTTCATAAAAAAATTGAATTTTTTCCCATATCTCCTTTGCAGAATTACAATGTATAACCTTGACATATACTAAATCAACCAAACCATTCAAGATAGAATTTTTTTCCTTTAAATTTTTTTGATTAAGTTTCTTTCCATCGTTATATGTTGGAAGAGTGGGCGGTTATTTGTATTTTTCTACTACCGATTACCAAACATCCAATACCTATGATTGAACATATGTTTTCATCCTTCTGTTGCATAGTTCTTTCCGTCAAATTGTGGTATCTCATTCTTATACAAATTGTTTCTCTCCATGATCTTCCTTCTAGTGGTTAAATTGTTTCCTGAAAGAACCTTCTCTAATACCAATTGTTGGAAAAAGAATATCTCCCCTTGTGGGTATGTTGAATTATAGAAGGACTACACCACAAAGAAGAATATTCATTTCCAGGTATGTAAATTTATTTTATGGTAATTTTTTTCATTGTACTAGCTTTGGACATAAAAAAGTAGATTGCAGGGTTTATGAAAGAAAAGATCAAGTAAGAAATCCATATGTGACTCCACATAATATTGAATGTTACAAATTCCACAACTATGGACACACAACTTGAAATTGCATAAGCGTCATAAAGCCTCCCATGAAATAAAATACTGATGATAGATAGAAGAAGGCTTGGAAAATAAGTGAAGAATAATAAGAGTAGGTAAATGAAGAACATTTCCAAAGAATCGTGATCAAAGGATTCACAATGGCCCAATATCATGATGAATTTACAGGAAAAGAGGAAAGTGTCGAAATTCAGGCAAAGGATGAAGAAGAAGATGTCTAAACTCAGGATGATGATAGAATTTAGAAAGAGGAATAAAAGAAAGAGAATCTTATATTGTTCTGAGCCATCTGACTTGGACACTCCAAGTAAATATGAATGTTAAATATGGGGAGTCAGTGCAGTATATTAGAGAACCATCCTTCGAGCAGATTTAAGTATTTTCATAAACATATTCATAGAATTCATATAGCATAAGTACAAAATGATTCCACATAGGTGTCAGTTGGCATTTATAGAGCTATAATTTTATGATTGTATTCGGGAAGAGATATCTTCAATACATGTATCGTAAGGACATTGTTGAACAATATGGTAAAGTAAAAATGAAAATTAAGTGAAGAAGTCAAATTTTGAATTCTTTTTATATATGTTAGTGAAATTCAAGAGGAAGCACCAATGGACAATAAACACCATTGGAAGAGAGGAAAGGAAACATGTGCAGGTAGCCCTACATTGATCCACATATTACAATAATGTCAAGGGAGCCCTATATTTTATGCTTCTTTCATCAATTCCAAATTGGTTAATGAACTCGTATTTTAAAACTCAACCATAGTCTTAAAAGATCATTTCAGATCAATAAGTCAACCAATATGAATGTCTCAATGTGACATAACCATTGATGAACATCAAAATCAAACATATCCATTGTGAACCATAACCAACCGTCACCAACCAAGGTTGACGAAATTCAATGCAACATAATCCTTGATCAATGTAACAATGGAAATTACCATTGAAAAGTCTAGAAATTGGAAATAATTTCTTGAAGGTGAATTCCTCAATGTGACATAACCATTGAGGAGAATCTCAACCCAAAATAACCATTTTCAACCATAATAAATCATGGTTAAACCATAATGAATCATTATCAAACATAATGAATCATGGTCAAACCATCTAGCATAACCATTGAAGAATGTCACAACCCAACATAGCCCTTGATGAATGCATCAATGTCACATAGTCATTAAAATGACAATACGAATATCACAATCTAAAATAACCATTAAGGAATGTCACAACCCAACTTAACCCTCGATGAATGCTGCAATCTGACAAAAACCTTTATGAATGTCACAATGTGACATTAGATTTTATCAATATCACAATGTGAGATAACCATTCATTAATGTAGGAAGCCAACAAAATGAAACCAATATGAATCTTTCAATGTCACATAACCATTGAGGAACTTCATAATTTCAAAGATATCCATAATATAAAGTACACCAAAATGATTGTTAAAATATGAAATAACCATTGAACAATGCCATAGTCCTATAAAACCCTCCATGAATGTTACAATGGGACAAAACCATTGATAAATATTATAAGATTTTTTTTTATTAATGCCATTATGCGACAAAACCCTTAATAAATGTCACAATGTGACATTCCATTCGATGAACACCAAAATGTGACATGATTGTTAATGCAAAAATATGAATGTCGTAATATGAAATAACTATTAAAGAATGTTGCAATCCAACTAAACCCTCAATGAATGTCACAATGTGACAAAAGTATTTATGAATGTCACAACATGACATCACATTTCATTAACCCTTAATGAACATCACAATGCAATATGAAATTTGATGAATGTCATAATGTTACATAGCCATTAACATGGTAAGTTGAATTTCACAATTTAAAATAACCATTAAGAAACACAATAACTTCACATAAAGTAAGCCAAAATGAAAGTTTCAATTTGAGATTACCATTGAAGAATATCACAACCCAACATACCCTTGAATAACATTGCAATGTGACAAAACCCTTAATGGATGTCGAAATGTGACAACTCATTTCATTAATGCTATAATGAAACAAAACCCCTAATGAGCATCACAATGTAACATGGCATTTGATGAATGCCACAATGTGACATGGTTTTTATCACCGCAATATGAATGTGACAATACAAATAAGCCATTAAGGAATGTTGAAATCCAAAAAAACCCTAAATGAATGTTGTAGTGTAACAACACTCTTTATCAATGTCACAATGTGAAATAACATTTCATTAGTCTCACAACGAGACAAAACACTTAATTAGCATTGCAATGTGCCATGACATTTGATGAATGCCGCAATGTGACATAGTTGTTAACATGACAAGATGAATGTTGCAATCGTAAATAATCATAAAGGATTGTTGTAATCCAACATAACCCTCAATGAAATTTATAATGTGACAAAATCATTTATTAATGTCACATTGTGACATCACATTTGATCGACGACTCAATGTGGCATAACCATTCTTGAATGTAGGAAAACGACACAATTCAACCAAGATGGATGTATTGATGTCAAATAACTATTGAAAAAATTACAATCAAACATATCCATATTATAAAGTAAGCCAAAATGAGTGTTACAATCTTATATAACCATTAAAGAATGTCATAACTTGAAAAAACCCTTGATAAATTACATAATATGATATAAGATTTGATTAATGTCACAATGAGACAAAACCGTTAATGGATATCACAATGTGACTTGACATTTGATGAATGTTGGAATGCTACATTGCCATTAAACTAAAACACCATTAAGGAATGCCACAATCTAACATAAACCTTAATGAATGTTTCAGTGTGACACAATTCTTTATGAATGTTACAGTGTGAGATCACATTTTAGTAATCTCACAATGTGACAAAACCCTTAATGAACATCACAATGTGTCATGACATTTGATGAATGTTGCAATGTGACATAAGTGTTAACATGACAAGATGAATGTTGCAATCTAGAATAACCATAAAGGAATATCACAATCCAACATAACCCTCGATGAAGGTTGCAATGTGACAAAACCCTAAATGAACATCACAACGTGACATCACATTTGGTCAAAAACTCAATTCAACAAAACCATTCATGAATGTAGAAAGTCAACATAAGTCAAGAAATATGAATGTCACAATGTGACATAACCATTGAGGAACATCACAATCTAACATAATGCTTAATGAATGTTGCAATGTGACACAATTATTTATGAATATCACAATGTGACATCACATTTTGTTAATCTCACAATGTGACAAAACCCTTAATGAACATCGGAAATGTGCCATGACATTTGATGAATGCTACAATGTGACATAGTTGTTAACACAACAATATGAATGTTGCAATCTGAAATAACCATAAATGAATGTTGCAATCGAACATAACCCTCAATGAATGTTACAATGTGACAAAAACATTTATTAATGTCACAATATCACATCACATTTGATTTTCACCACAATGTGACATAACCATTCATGAATGTAAGAAGATGACACCAATCAACCAAGATAGATGTCTTAATGTCTAATAACCATTGGAAACATCATAATCAAACATATCCATATTATTAAGTAATCCAAAATAAGTGTTACAATCTGACATAATCATTGAAAATTGTCACAACTTGACAAAATCCTTGATAAACATTGCATTGCGACAAAACCCTTAATAAATGTCATAATCTAACATCAGATTTGATTAATGACACAATGCAACAAAATTCTTAATGAACATTAGAATGTGCCATGAGATTTGATGAATGACACAATGTGACATAACCATTAAAGTAACAAGATCAATATTGCAATTATAAATAACTATCAAGGAATGTCGCAATCCAACATAACCCTATCAAATCTAATACTTATAATATTATAATACTATCAGCTATAAATTATGATATTATAATTTTATATTATGAATAATATTATTTAGTGAACTATAACAACAATTATAATATTAATAGATAATATTAACTAGACAATATAAACGTTACAACACTAAATAACTATTAACAAATGCTCCAATCTAACATAACTTTATCGGCTATAATATTAGAATTTTATATTATTAATAAATTTCCAACTATATATATAATGTTAATATTAAATAAATATTATTAATATATTAATATTATAATATAATATTCCATTTTTAAATTTAATATAATTTAATATGTTTACTGATTACTAACAATTTTTTTTTGGTATAAACTTGTATAAACTTTATTAATATAAGTTAATACACATATTATATTAATATAAATTAATATAATATATAATATGTATTTATGTTAATATTTTTATGCATAAACCTACCCATTACTAACAACAACCACATTAATATTATTAATTTGTACATATACTATAGAGAAAAAAACATTATTAATGTGTTAAATATTAATATGATTATTATTAATATTATATATATTATCAAATTAAAATATATATATATATATATATTAATTTAATAAAATACTCCAACTGTCCCTGAGGTGTAGGACAATCGGTGATGGAGTGTGTTGTTAAGTTATTTCGGGTTGAAAAGTCACCGGTTCGAAACTTGTGGGGACAAAAAATCCAACCATGTGATTTTGACGGCTTAGATGCCCCCGAATCGTGGTTTCTCAAGCCAAAGGTTAATCCCGATGCCAAGAAGATCTGAACTAATTAACAAACAAAATAAAAAATAAAACACCCTAACTGTAAATCAAAATTCAAAATCCTATGGAAGAGACTAAAAAAAGTGTAAAAGTTGAGAAGTAAGAGGACTAGTGAGACATAATGATATCAATAGTTACTATTTTCTCATCACCTTTATTTCTCTTGAGAATAATGATGACACGGAAAAGTTATGAAAACAAAGTATTTGGAATATTTTGACTTATTTTATAAGAATCGGCCTCACCAATAACTGGCCAACAAAATAGACAAACAATGTATACATATGATGACATTAGTTACTATTTTCTCATCACCTTTGTTTCCCTTGAGAATAACGATCACAGGGGATAACAATGGAAAAGCTATGAAAACAAAATGTTTCGGAATATTTTGTCTTGAATATATATTTTATAAGAATGGGCTTCCCCAATAACTGGCCAACAAAGTAGATAAAAGCTGCACGCTTCTCAACAACCTCTTC
>ML777045.1:1566936-1585105 GCA_009831015.1 Picea engelmannii
GGTTAAACACAAAAGGAAGGAATTAAGGTTAATGAAGGTTGAATTGGCTAACATTGTATGGAGAATTCTGCATTGGATCATTATTGAGAGCCTCATTTCATTTCATCAAGTCATTGTGGATGTTCTTCATTTAATATTGGAGAAAGTGTGTGTGTTGTAGTAAAGAGTCATCGGAACGGGACCTTGCAACATCAAGGCTTTGGTTGTAATCTCCACTTTCATTATTATATAATATAGTGATATGTTTCTTTCCCATAAAACACATCTTGTTTTATTGTATGATTCATTGATCACATACATAGGTTCTCTTTGAGTGTGCTCTATTTCTTTCACTTTGGTTGGCTTGTGTTCCCTTGCAGATTCAATATCATAGGAGCACTGGAGTGGATCTAGGACGAAAATGATAAGAGGAAGAGATATTTAAACAATATGTTGCCCATCTCTTGCTAGATAGTAAACTCAATGATTAGAGCCTAGGGAAAGTGTTATGTTCTATTTTTTTTTGTTCTAGATCTAGGTGGATCTAGGAAGATCTATTTATGTTTCAATTTACCGATAAGTCTCGTAACGATCGTCACTTACGAAGATGATATAATATGCATAAACTTCAATGATTAGTATATTGTCTTGATCAATATTATGTACATATTTTTTTCTTTACTTCCTTTTATGAATCCTTGTTGTTGAAGATATCTATTGAGTCTAGAATACCATGCTCGAGGTTCTTTCTTGATTCCATATAGTGCTTTCTTCAACTTGTAGACATATCCTTCCTTTTCTGTCAACTAAAATCCCTTGGGATCCTCAATGTAAAATTCTTCCTCTATATCTTCATTCAGGAATGTTGATTTCACATGCATATGATACACTTTAATATTCTTGGAGCATGCATAAGCTAGTATCAATATCATTGCTTCCATCTTAGAAACTAAATAAAACATCTCTTAAAAATATATGCCTTCAACTTGAGAGTATCCTTTGTATACCAATATTTCTTTGTTCCTGGTAACTTGTCTGTCCTCGTTCGATTTTTTTCTTGAAGAACCACTTTGTACCTATTTCATTCTTGTTCTTAGGAATTGGAACTAGTTCCCAAGTTTCATTCTTTTCTATATGGTCTAATGCTTCATCCATAGCTTTGATCTAAAATTCTTCATTGGTGGCTTATTAAAAAATTCCCGGCTCAATGGTATATAATAGTGTTAGGTGTTGATGTTATCATGAACAAATTATTCTTCTAGTTTCAACTCTTGCATCTTTTTTCCCAATAATTTTTTATGGTGGATGATTTTTCTGCACTCATCTACTGGATGTCTTTGGAGGTACTTGAATATCTTGTTGGTCTTTCTCTGCTTCTAGTTTCTCTCTATCTTCATCTGATTCTTCATATACTTATTCTTCTTTCACATCTTCTTCGTTATCTCGTTCCACTAAATCTTTTCTACTTTATTTTATATTTCATCCATCTCTCTCATCAATAGTCACATTGATGTTTTCTACTATTTTGTTGAGTCTTAAAATGAAAAAATTGTATGCCTTTTTTTTGCTTGAGTAGCCAACCAGTATGTCTTTATCAACTCAAGAATAAAAAAATTCAATTTTGTCATCTTCTCTTTTGATGTATCATTTTCTTTTGAATACTTTGAAGTGATTCACATTTTTTGGTATTCCTTTACATAGCTCCTATGGAGTCTTATCACTGTTTTTTCTAAGTATCCCTCTTTTTTGAATGTGAACTATTATATGCACCGCTTGTACCCAAAATACATCTGTCAAATTCAAATACATTAACATGGTTCTGTCCATTTCTTGTATGGTTATGTTTTTCCTTTCAACAAATCCATTTTGTTTAGGTGTCCTGGCTACTATGAATTACCTCTTTATCCCATGTTTGTTGAGAAATTCCATGAATTCTTTTGATGTAAATTATCCTCCAATGTGTTATATCAAACACTTTATTTTCAACTCTATTTAATTTTCAACCATCTCTTTGTAGGTCTTTAAGTTTTCAAATGCCTCTGACTCCTTTTTTAGAAATCAAACTGCAGTCATTATTGTGTAGTAATCAACTAGTAGCATGAAGTATTGTTCACCTTTTAGTCCTTTTGTTCTTTTCGGTCCAACCAAATCAATATTTACAATTTCCAGTGGTTTGGTTGTGCAATATTTGTTTGACTTGAACTTTTTCTTGGTATATTTTCCCTTTAGACAATGCTTGCATAAAATGTTTGTTGTCTTTGAGATATCAGGCATTTCTCTTACTTCTTTCCTTTGTCTGACTTTGACAAGATTATAAAAATTTATGTGACCCATTGTTTTGTGCCAGATCCAACTTTCATTGTCCTTTCCTAAGAAACATCTTTTCTTTCCTATTTCATTTAGAATATGTTTCTTGAGGTCCTTGCAGTTGTAGCTACCAATTTGCCTGATTTTTCTTTTCTTATCTCACTTATTTGAATCAAACACAAGTCTTTGTCCTTGATCACACATTTCAATTATACTTAACATATTGTGTTTCATGTCTTCGACTAGTAAAAATTTTTCTTCCAGGGCATCCTTACTTCCGAGCTTGAATGTTCCCTTTCCAATGATCTTGGCTGAGTTTTCATTCCCAAAATAAATTGATCCATATCTTTCCTTATGCAATGTCAAAAACCTGTCTTTATCACCTGTCATATTCTTTGCGAATCCACTGTCAACATACCTTCCACGTTTCTTGTGTTGAGCTTGTAGATCAAGATTGCATTCTTTAATGTTGAATTGATCTTGCTTTCTTATCCATATTCTTTGTGGTTCCTAATTATGAATGTTGATATTCTTCTTTGGTTCCATTGGAGGAACAATGAGTTTGTAATATCTAGCCATATGTCCAAAAGTTTTTCACTTGTATCATTCTACCTTATGATTTAATGATCCAAGTCTGTTGAATCTTATATTATGTGTTTCATGAGGTATTCTTGGATAAATATTTATTTTATAGCTCTCATCATTGCTTTTGTTCTTGGTATTGTCTCTACAATTCACAACTCTATGCCAAAAATTCTAACATGAATAACATGAACCAAAAAAAATAGTTTGATACTTAGGAGTGAAAGATATTTTGAATGGTGTCGCTCTTCTGAATCCTTCTTCTACTTGAGGCATTTCTATAGATGGGTACTATTAATATCTTCTTTCGAATATTCTAGATGGTGCAATGTATCTCTAATATTCCCCTTGATTTTTACTGTCTCCTTCTTTTGAGGGACCTCTGATAGCTTCTGCATAGCTTCTTGGTTTTTCTTCTTGTTGTTTCCTTTTGGAGGTTGAACCTTTCTTTGTATGTGTCTTATTTTATCCTAATCCAAATGTGTCATAGTAAGCTCTTTGAAAGTTAATGATATTATCAAATATCCTGGTGCTATTTTGTTGCATGTCCTTCTTCTAAATATATTTTCTTAGAGCGACCATCTTAGTTTACAAGCCTTCAATGGTCCTCTATCCTTCTTCTAACTACCCTCTTGGTGCCTCTTTTATTCACTTTCCTTCTTCTTCCTGGAGTTTTATCTTCATGATTGTCTGCTTGACTTCTTTGGAGTTTTGAGTTAGTTCTTCTTGGAGTGACTTGTTTTTCTTCTTTTCCCTTTTAATAACTTATATGGAACTCAACGATTCTTCTCTGTAATCGAATTTGTCCTCTTCATATTATTCCTTGGAGCCTTCTTCATCAAAGTCTTCTATTTCCATGAATAGTACCATTTATGTATCATTGTCTCTGACTTCATCTTTCTTTGGTGAGGAACTATCTTCCTTGGTGAAAAGAATTTTCTTGAAAAACTTATTTTTGTTTCTTTTACCCTTTTGAACTTGCTTTTTCTTTTCAGGATCATCCTCTTCTTCATTTATTTTATTTTTCTTTTTAGGAAATATATTAGCAAAATGACCAACAACATCATAATTAAAACAAATTAATGGAAGCATACCTTTGTATTTGTTGGTTTCATTTTTCAGTGTTTTGATGAAGTTAGCCACCTCTTCATATTATTTTGAATCATTGTTGCAACTATAGTCTGAATTTTTCTTTTGTTTATCTTTCTTATTCATCTTCTTAGATTCCTTAAATGCTCCTTCCTTAATGATTAGATTTTATTTATCTATCCTCATCTCATAAGATTTGAGTATTCCATGCAATTCATCCATGGTCATTGTAGCTAGGTCCATTGTTTCCTCTAGAGATGAAATTTTTGGATCAAATCTCATTGGTAGAGATATTAATTAAATTTTGACAAAGACTTGTTCCTTTATCTCATCTCCCAATCCTTTCATACAATTTACTATATCGTCAATTCAAAGAAGGTAGACAACTATTTTTTTTTATCTTCATTCATGTTTAGTTGTTCGAACTTGGATCTGTTAATCTAAAGTTCAACTTCCTTAACTTTCACATCTACTTCATACATAGTCTTCAATTTTTCCCACATTTATTTTGTAGAATCACAGTGCATAATATTTGTATGTATCTCATGATTCACACCATTTTCAATAGTATTTATATCCCTTGAATAAATTTCAATAGATTTTATACTTGGGTGAGTGTCTGGTACCATGGATAATAAATAAATAGTCATCAATATATTTATCAACAATACAGGTAGAATACATTGAAGCAACAACTTGGTGTACTTAGGTTCTTTGATGAAGAAAACATTACAATATATATAAGTAAAGTTTGATGAGCCTATTTAAATACTCTATGAAAACACCAGTGCCATCGATATTTCAAAGAATTGAGTGATGTACTCTAATAATAAGTACATTCTGATAAAGTATCACTTATTATAAGAACATGCTACAGAGAAGAACATAAAGCTAGAGTATGTCAAGAAAAAGGAGCATATTGCAGATAGATTCACCAAACCACTTGGAAGGGAACCTTTTGAGTATCTGTGACAGAAACTTAGAGTAGTTTCCACCCCACAATGATCCACTCAACATCAAGCTAAATTGGATAGGGGGAGATAAAAAAAATCTTAAAGAATTTCAAGTAACGAAAATTTTGAATGTGGGAAAAGTGTGAAAGCTTCAGAGGTGCAGAAGGCAATGGTTTTGAAAAGCCCTAATTATTGAGATCCTCGCAAGTTTCACTATACTTGTATAGCGACACCCTCTCTTGATGCACTATACCTTTATATCAAGGAACTAGCGGGTTTCCCTATGTCTCTCTAGTGAGGCACATGACATTTAGGGTAAATGTTAGTACCAGGTCCCTAAATTCTGAAGAAAGTACACAAGTCAACATTCTACAGGTTCAGGTCAGCTACAAAAGTTTTGGTATGGTTATATTTTTGTTTTGATGGTTAATTTTGCATATGATCTGGTGAATTCTTGAGGCATTCTTGGTATTGTTGGTATTGTACTTGGATGTGGTATATGGTTGGATGAGTGAGGAGAGATCATATGCGTGGTACAACATTGATATGGTTCTTATAAATCAAATATTTGAGTTGCTTGTACTTGTTTGAGGGATATTCATGTTGTATGTTGATGTATGCATGAGGGGCATGCATAGGTTCTTTGAGATGCTTCATTGATGAAATGGTAAATATTTTCATATAACTGATGATATGGTATATGGAACAGGTTGTACATGGTTGATGCTCTAGTTCATGATTCACTATTCATTGTTGATATATCTTTTGGTTCATGAATGATGAATGAAATAGTATTTATATTGGTATACACTTGATGCATGGTATGGTACAGGTTTAGATACATGTTTATGAGACAATGAAATAATTGTGATAGTGACAATGATAAAGTTGTGATAGTGACAAATATAGTGACGGTGATAGAGTTTGTGGCAATGGCAGTGGAAGAGTCCATGATAGTTGATTTATATTTATATTTAAAGGTGGTAGGATGGGGCAAGAAAATTTGGTTTTAGTCGCCTTCCAGTTGTAGTCAGAGAACCTAGGGGGTTGTATCCTCCTTCTGGCTAGACCCAAAGAATTAGGGAGTTGTATATTATTTCAAGTTGGAGCTTGAGAATGGGGGGTTGGAACCTCCTTCCAGTTGTAGTTGGAGAATCATAATTTGGTGCTTCCAATGAATGTTTTCATCCTTCTTCTCCAAAATGCATATTTCTTTCCATCAAATTGTGGTATCCATTCTTATACAAATTGTTTCTCTTCATGATCTTCCTTCCAATTGTAAGACTATTTCCTGAAGGAATCTGCTCTAATTGTTTCAAGAAAGAATAGATCCCCTATGGGTATGTATAATTACACAAGGAATATGCCAGAAAGAAGATCATTCACTTCAGGTATGAAAATTTATTTTATGGTCATTGTTTTAGTTGTACTAACTTTGGACATAAATATGTAGATTGCAGGGATTATGAAATAAATGATCATAAAATAAATGCATATGTGGAGCTACATGTGCATTTCTTTCTTAATCATTTCTTTCATAATTCTTGCAATATACAAATTTATGTCCGAAGTTAGTACAATTAAAACAATGACCATAAAATAAATTTACATACCTTGAAGTGAATGATCTTCTTTGTGGTGTAGTCCTTCTGTAATTTTTCCTTGGTTGATCAAGATCTTCTCTTTGGTTGTTTATTTCAAAATGATTGAAGCTTCTTTTCTACCTAGATGTAGAAGGTATTATGTATTGATTCCTTTCTGATTCTTGTTGACCATGATTCCTTCCATTGAGAACTTCTTCATAACTCTCTTATTCTTTTGGTTTTATCATGGAGCTTGAACCTTCCTCAAAATGAACATTCTTGTATCCTAGTATGGATTTGTCATTGTACGACCTTTGACTATGGAGAATGTTTGCTACCAATTGAGAACTTTTCATGTCCTTGCTGAGATTTTTGACTTCAACTCTCAATGTCATGATTTCCTTCTCAATATTCTCACACCCCTTTTCTTTCTTTATCATCTGGATTTGTATTACTTCTTCCTTTATTTTTCATTCTTCAAGTTGGTTTTTCAAGTAGATGTTTTTCTTCCTTTATTTCTTCATCTTAGTTAAAACAATAATTAATTCTTCCTCAAAATACACTTCACCTTATTTGTCATTTTTCTTATTTTTCGTAGCCATAAAGAGTACTCTTTTTGAGTCACCGTCGCTTTCATTCATAAGTTGAAGAACTGTCTTCTCTTGAGTAGATATTTTTCTTGAATACTTTCCTCTTATCTTGCATGTTTCCCTTTTTATATTTGTTTTATTTGTTAGGATATTACTCTTGATCACTATATTACTTCTTAGCATAAGGAAACTTATTTGCAAAATGATAAATTTTACCACAATTAAAACATTTGAAGGGAAGGATACCTTTGTACTTGCCAATTCCTTCCTTCAACTTCCTTACAAAGTTGTACATTTATTCATCCTCATCTGAATCATCGCCACAACTACAATTTGGATGCCTCGAGATTTTTATTCTTCTTTGTCCTTTTCGATTCTTTAAAAGATGCTTCCTCTGTGGATGGATTTTCTTGTTTTGTCCTCATTTCATAAGCTATAAATATTCCATGTAGCTCATCCATGCTTATTGTACTTAGGTATGATCTTTCCTCTGGGGATGAAATATTCAGATCAAATATCATTGGTATATACTTTAGTATCTTTTGAATAATGTCTGGTCCATTTATTTCTTCTCCCAAACCTTTAATAACATTCACTACTTCATCAACTTGTAGAAAGTAGGATGCAATTTCTTCCTCTTATTTCATCTTTAGTTGTTAAAAATAACCTATGTAAGTTTGAATCTTGGATCCATTGACTTTGGCATCCCCTTCATAAAAAAATTGAATTTTTTCCCATATCTCCTTTGCAGAATTACAATGTATAACCTTGACATATACTAAATCAACCAAACCATTCAAGATAGAATTTTTTTCCTTTAAATTTTTTTGATTAAGTTTCTTTCCATCGTTATATGTTGGAAGAGTGGGCGGTTATTTGTATTTTTCTACTACCGATTACCAAACATCCAATACCTATGATTGAACATATGTTTTCATCCTTCTGTTGCATAGTTCTTTCCGTCAAATTGTGGTATCTCATTCTTATACAAATTGTTTCTCTCCATGATCTTCCTTCTAGTGGTTAAATTGTTTCCTGAAAGAACCTTCTCTAATACCAATTGTTGGAAAAAGAATATCTCCCCTTGTGGGTATGTTGAATTATAGAAGGACTACACCACAAAGAAGAATATTCATTTCCAGGTATGTAAATTTATTTTATGGTAATTTTTTTCATTGTACTAGCTTTGGACATAAAAAAGTAGATTGCAGGGTTTATGAAAGAAAAGATCAAGTAAGAAATCCATATGTGACTCCACATAATATTGAATGTTACAAATTCCACAACTATGGACACACAACTTGAAATTGCATAAGCGTCATAAAGCCTCCCATGAAATAAAATACTGATGATAGATAGAAGAAGGCTTGGAAAATAAGTGAAGAATAATAAGAGTAGGTAAATGAAGAACATTTCCAAAGAATCGTGATCAAAGGATTCACAATGGCCCAATATCATGATGAATTTACAGGAAAAGAGGAAAGTGTCGAAATTCAGGCAAAGGATGAAGAAGAAGATGTCTAAACTCAGGATGATGATAGAATTTAGAAAGAGGAATAAAAGAAAGAGAATCTTATATTGTTCTGAGCCATCTGACTTGGACACTCCAAGTAAATATGAATGTTAAATATGGGGAGTCAGTGCAGTATATTAGAGAACCATCCTTCGAGCAGATTTAAGTATTTTCATAAACATATTCATAGAATTCATATAGCATAAGTACAAAATGATTCCACATAGGTGTCAGTTGGCATTTATAGAGCTATAATTTTATGATTGTATTCGGGAAGAGATATCTTCAATACATGTATCGTAAGGACATTGTTGAACAATATGGTAAAGTAAAAATGAAAATTAAGTGAAGAAGTCAAATTTTGAATTCTTTTTATATATGTTAGTGAAATTCAAGAGGAAGCACCAATGGACAATAAACACCATTGGAAGAGAGGAAAGGAAACATGTGCAGGTAGCCCTACATTGATCCACATATTACAATAATGTCAAGGGAGCCCTATATTTTATGCTTCTTTCATCAATTCCAAATTGGTTAATGAACTCGTATTTTAAAACTCAACCATAGTCTTAAAAGATCATTTCAGATCAATAAGTCAACCAATATGAATGTCTCAATGTGACATAACCATTGATGAACATCAAAATCAAACATATCCATTGTGAACCATAACCAACCGTCACCAACCAAGGTTGACGAAATTCAATGCAACATAATCCTTGATCAATGTAACAATGGAAATTACCATTGAAAAGTCTAGAAATTGGAAATAATTTCTTGAAGGTGAATTCCTCAATGTGACATAACCATTGAGGAGAATCTCAACCCAAAATAACCATTTTCAACCATAATAAATCATGGTTAAACCATAATGAATCATTATCAAACATAATGAATCATGGTCAAACCATCTAGCATAACCATTGAAGAATGTCACAACCCAACATAGCCCTTGATGAATGCATCAATGTCACATAGTCATTAAAATGACAATACGAATATCACAATCTAAAATAACCATTAAGGAATGTCACAACCCAACTTAACCCTCGATGAATGCTGCAATCTGACAAAAACCTTTATGAATGTCACAATGTGACATTAGATTTTATCAATATCACAATGTGAGATAACCATTCATTAATGTAGGAAGCCAACAAAATGAAACCAATATGAATCTTTCAATGTCACATAACCATTGAGGAACTTCATAATTTCAAAGATATCCATAATATAAAGTACACCAAAATGATTGTTAAAATATGAAATAACCATTGAACAATGCCATAGTCCTATAAAACCCTCCATGAATGTTACAATGGGACAAAACCATTGATAAATATTATAAGATTTTTTTTTATTAATGCCATTATGCGACAAAACCCTTAATAAATGTCACAATGTGACATTCCATTCGATGAACACCAAAATGTGACATGATTGTTAATGCAAAAATATGAATGTCGTAATATGAAATAACTATTAAAGAATGTTGCAATCCAACTAAACCCTCAATGAATGTCACAATGTGACAAAAGTATTTATGAATGTCACAACATGACATCACATTTCATTAACCCTTAATGAACATCACAATGCAATATGAAATTTGATGAATGTCATAATGTTACATAGCCATTAACATGGTAAGTTGAATTTCACAATTTAAAATAACCATTAAGAAACACAATAACTTCACATAAAGTAAGCCAAAATGAAAGTTTCAATTTGAGATTACCATTGAAGAATATCACAACCCAACATACCCTTGAATAACATTGCAATGTGACAAAACCCTTAATGGATGTCGAAATGTGACAACTCATTTCATTAATGCTATAATGAAACAAAACCCCTAATGAGCATCACAATGTAACATGGCATTTGATGAATGCCACAATGTGACATGGTTTTTATCACCGCAATATGAATGTGACAATACAAATAAGCCATTAAGGAATGTTGAAATCCAAAAAAACCCTAAATGAATGTTGTAGTGTAACAACACTCTTTATCAATGTCACAATGTGAAATAACATTTCATTAGTCTCACAACGAGACAAAACACTTAATTAGCATTGCAATGTGCCATGACATTTGATGAATGCCGCAATGTGACATAGTTGTTAACATGACAAGATGAATGTTGCAATCGTAAATAATCATAAAGGATTGTTGTAATCCAACATAACCCTCAATGAAATTTATAATGTGACAAAATCATTTATTAATGTCACATTGTGACATCACATTTGATCGACGACTCAATGTGGCATAACCATTCTTGAATGTAGGAAAACGACACAATTCAACCAAGATGGATGTATTGATGTCAAATAACTATTGAAAAAATTACAATCAAACATATCCATATTATAAAGTAAGCCAAAATGAGTGTTACAATCTTATATAACCATTAAAGAATGTCATAACTTGAAAAAACCCTTGATAAATTACATAATATGATATAAGATTTGATTAATGTCACAATGAGACAAAACCGTTAATGGATATCACAATGTGACTTGACATTTGATGAATGTTGGAATGCTACATTGCCATTAAACTAAAACACCATTAAGGAATGCCACAATCTAACATAAACCTTAATGAATGTTTCAGTGTGACACAATTCTTTATGAATGTTACAGTGTGAGATCACATTTTAGTAATCTCACAATGTGACAAAACCCTTAATGAACATCACAATGTGTCATGACATTTGATGAATGTTGCAATGTGACATAAGTGTTAACATGACAAGATGAATGTTGCAATCTAGAATAACCATAAAGGAATATCACAATCCAACATAACCCTCGATGAAGGTTGCAATGTGACAAAACCCTAAATGAACATCACAACGTGACATCACATTTGGTCAAAAACTCAATTCAACAAAACCATTCATGAATGTAGAAAGTCAACATAAGTCAAGAAATATGAATGTCACAATGTGACATAACCATTGAGGAACATCACAATCTAACATAATGCTTAATGAATGTTGCAATGTGACACAATTATTTATGAATATCACAATGTGACATCACATTTTGTTAATCTCACAATGTGACAAAACCCTTAATGAACATCGGAAATGTGCCATGACATTTGATGAATGCTACAATGTGACATAGTTGTTAACACAACAATATGAATGTTGCAATCTGAAATAACCATAAATGAATGTTGCAATCGAACATAACCCTCAATGAATGTTACAATGTGACAAAAACATTTATTAATGTCACAATATCACATCACATTTGATTTTCACCACAATGTGACATAACCATTCATGAATGTAAGAAGATGACACCAATCAACCAAGATAGATGTCTTAATGTCTAATAACCATTGGAAACATCATAATCAAACATATCCATATTATTAAGTAATCCAAAATAAGTGTTACAATCTGACATAATCATTGAAAATTGTCACAACTTGACAAAATCCTTGATAAACATTGCATTGCGACAAAACCCTTAATAAATGTCATAATCTAACATCAGATTTGATTAATGACACAATGCAACAAAATTCTTAATGAACATTAGAATGTGCCATGAGATTTGATGAATGACACAATGTGACATAACCATTAAAGTAACAAGATCAATATTGCAATTATAAATAACTATCAAGGAATGTCGCAATCCAACATAACCCTATCAAATCTAATACTTATAATATTATAATACTATCAGCTATAAATTATGATATTATAATTTTATATTATGAATAATATTATTTAGTGAACTATAACAACAATTATAATATTAATAGATAATATTAACTAGACAATATAAACGTTACAACACTAAATAACTATTAACAAATGCTCCAATCTAACATAACTTTATCGGCTATAATATTAGAATTTTATATTATTAATAAATTTCCAACTATATATATAATGTTAATATTAAATAAATATTATTAATATATTAATATTATAATATAATATTCCATTTTTAAATTTAATATAATTTAATATGTTTACTGATTACTAACAATTTTTTTTTGGTATAAACTTGTATAAACTTTATTAATATAAGTTAATACACATATTATATTAATATAAATTAATATAATATATAATATGTATTTATGTTAATATTTTTATGCATAAACCTACCCATTACTAACAACAACCACATTAATATTATTAATTTGTACATATACTATAGAGAAAAAAACATTATTAATGTGTTAAATATTAATATGATTATTATTAATATTATATATATTATCAAATTAAAATATATATATATATATATATTAATTTAATAAAATACTCCAACTGTCCCTGAGGTGTAGGACAATCGGTGATGGAGTGTGTTGTTAAGTTATTTCGGGTTGAAAAGTCACCGGTTCGAAACTTGTGGGGACAAAAAATCCAACCATGTGATTTTGACGGCTTAGATGCCCCCGAATCGTGGTTTCTCAAGCCAAAGGTTAATCCCGATGCCAAGAAGATCTGAACTAATTAACAAACAAAATAAAAAATAAAACACCCTAACTGTAAATCAAAATTCAAAATCCTATGGAAGAGACTAAAAAAAGTGTAAAAGTTGAGAAGTAAGAGGACTAGTGAGACATAATGATATCAATAGTTACTATTTTCTCATCACCTTTATTTCTCTTGAGAATAATGATGACACGGAAAAGTTATGAAAACAAAGTATTTGGAATATTTTGACTTATTTTATAAGAATCGGCCTCACCAATAACTGGCCAACAAAATAGACAAACAATGTATACATATGATGACATTAGTTACTATTTTCTCATCACCTTTGTTTCCCTTGAGAATAACGATCACAGGGGATAACAATGGAAAAGCTATGAAAACAAAATGTTTCGGAATATTTTGTCTTGAATATATATTTTATAAGAATGGGCTTCCCCAATAACTGGCCAACAAAGTAGATAAAAGCTGCACGCTTCTCAACAACCTCTTCATCGAAGAAAATAAAGGGAAAATGGGAATCACAGAGATAGACGGCACTTCCACAACACACGCCATATCCGTGTGTTTGCTAATGCCCAATTCTGGTTTCGTTTTGACCATTTCATTTCCAAACACGGATTCTAATGGGAAGGTCTCACATTCAACTAAAGTAAAATCAATGCCATGTTGAAGATTATAACATTATATGTGTGTTTTGTTTTACCAGCTTTATTTTCACAATATATTTTATTCAGCTTCAGAGTGGTGTATTATATATTTATTTATTTATATATAATAATAGTAATAATCTAATTTGAAAGTTACAATTAATTTAGACATCAAATTGATGGATGAGACTCTTTTGTTTGTAAAACAAGAGATTTTCTAGCGACTTGATTACCAAAATATATAGAAATATACTTATCGTACCCCATTCAAAGAAAAGCACATATTCTTCACCATTATATATATATATATATATATATATATATATATATATATATATATATATATGTATGAGATTGATTATATATATACGAATTGAAGTGGATAATTGTTATTATTTATTAAGATTAATTATGTTATATATATATATGAATTGAAGTGGAGGATTGTTATTATTTGTTAAGATTAATTTTGTTATTTTTATTTTAAAAAAAGTAGTGAAGAATTATTTTATTATTTTTACTTTTGTTTTTATATTTTGAAAGAGGGGGAAAACAATTCTTAAATCTATTTAATTTTAATGAATTAATATATAAAAAGATAAGATTTAGTGTAAACATATAATAATCTAATACTTAATATTACATTTACATATTATAAAAAAAATTTAAATAATAATGAAATTATATTTTTATTAAGTTGAGAGACACTCTACATCCTAGTATGGAGGGAGATGTTCATGGAACATAATGCATTAAACTAATAATAAAATAATAATTATAATAATAATAAGTTGAGAGGCCCTCTACAACCTAGTATGGAGGGAGATGTTCAACACCTCTTGCATGCATTCAATTATTGATTTGATAAGTCAAAGGAGGTAAACACTAATAATAAGATTTAATAATACGATTTAGAAAGTTGAATTGGGTTTATTAGGCATGTGGAATTTCCCCTTGAACCCCCTTTATCTCCATGACTTTGTCCTTAGTCATCTACCAGAGATAATTCATTTTATTTTTTTATTTTCAATATACAATGTTTACATATTATATTTCTTGACCCACATCCATAGATGGTATTTTCAATATACATCACTAATGTAGGGATTAAAAACAGGGGTGTTACAAGGACATTAATCCATTACATGATACTCCATTCCCATATCTTTCACAAGGGCACATAATTCTTGGTATGTGCAGGGTGAAGTATTTGGTGGTGGTAGGATAATACCACCTAACAATATACAAAAGATAAAATTTTGATATGTATTTGAAATACCATTTGTAATCTTCAGGTTTATCAACAACAACATGATAGAGAGAATAGTTTCCTTTAAGTCTTTGTATAGGTGTTTTTGTGCCTTATAAATAAGAGATATATCAAGAATATATTCAAAGATCTCATCTATGGATACTTTCTCATCCATAGAAACAAATGTGTCATGGATCAACCTATTTATTTGTTCATTGGTATTAGTGCTATTTTCCTCCATAAGATTAGCCTTAGTTTTATCACCCTAACCATCTCTACTATAAATTGTAGGATTATAAATTCCAAACATAGTAACTTTTTAAACTTTGTTATTACAAATAAATAAATATAGTTAGTATCAAAATATTAACATATTCTCATAACATTTCGTGTCATTAATATTAGGAAGTCTAGGAATGATTATGAAAAGTTAAGTTTATTGGACATAATTTTCCATTTCAACAAAATAGTGAAGAATTCATTAGTGTACATTTAAAGAGTTTCATACATAGATAATTCAAATTGTGTTTACAAATTTTAATCACAAATAAAATATTAGTTATGGGTTATAAAATGTTGATTAAGTAATTTGGGCATGATTCAAATTTGGGGAGGAGGGGATTGATTCAAGTGAAGTGACAAAGGTATCATCATGGAGTGACCATATGGTGAGAGTTGAAAGGATGTTCAAATATACACTTTGGAAGATGAAGTTTTTGATCTATGTCAAAAGGTGAAGGCTCATCTCACCCACTCTGTCAATAATCACTGCACCAAGATTGTACTAGACTTTTAGACCTCTGGATTTGAACTTGTGACCTCTTAAGAGGAAACACATGTTCTTAACCATTAGACCCACTCAAGCTGTATACATACATAATTGATGTTAATTGTTCTCAATAATCAATATATAATAATGAAATTACATTTGGTTTAGTATTCCTTGAATTCTCAACGTTTCATTGGGAATGTGAAAATGTTTCTTATAACCCAATAGAGAGGGACCGCGTTATCTTGGTGAAGAAATGAATACTCGAAGTTCGGTTAGAAATTAATCACTATTGTCATAAAACAGTGTGAAACCTGGTATGCACAATTTCCTGTTCGATCCTGGTTCAGCAATAGATGTTTACACATGGCAGCACTGACAGTTATTGCACCTGCTTCCCCTCGAATTCGTTTGGAGTTCACCGAATACATGCGTGGTTGGTATAATTTCCTTGCTTGTCAAGACACTAAAAAGGTTCGATCGAAATAGTTTCCAACTGTCGGCCTTAAAATAGATCCAAACTGAGCTTCACAGACTTCTTTAGCCATTATCATTTAATATTTAATATTACTAATAGTAGATCGTTCATTTGTTCATATATCAAACATTAATAAAATGACAACAATTACATCATAAAGATAAGAAGACATATAGTGGCAAACAACCTGGTAAATTCGAAGGACAAAAACAACAGTCTAGAACAACTAAAGACAACAGTCTATAACAACTAAAGCAGATATTTTTATTAGGAAAAACCTTATTACAATTCATGTTACTTGATATCAACTCCGCACATATTTTTATTACGAAAAACCTTATCACAATTCATGTTACTTGATATCAACTCCGTGTTGATGAATAAAATAGAATAATGATTATTACCAATCTCTTATTACAACTTAATAAGTTCAGTCATATTACTACTTATTACGTGAGGGATTAATGTGAGTCTTCATCTAATTTAATTTAATTAGAATTATATAAGAAGGATTTCCATCCAACCATGAGCTATACATGAACATTGTAAAAGGTATGAGATATATTTGACATATAAATATGTTTATTATAGTTTTGGAATTTATTTGTGAATTTGCAAAATGTATAAGTATAAATGTGTGGACATGGGTTACATTTTTTTAAAATATGAAAGATTTTCATATTTAGTGATGAGCCATGTATGAAGGCTTCAAACATTAGATATAGGTCTCTACATTCCTTTAAAATTATGAGGATTTTCATATAGAAATGTATGAAGGTTTCAACTATAAGATATCGACCTGTAAATATGTTTAATATATGTTTGTTATTTACCTGTGATTTTGCAAAATGTGTAGGTGTTATAAAATGCATAGACATTTTATAACACATATGTGTTTTATAGTGTATACACTTTAGTTGAATCTTGTTTTTTGGGTAAGATTGAGCTATTTGGTTGCTACATTTATTGAGATTGTGTTAAAAATACATTGTGTATATTATGTGACAATAATGTATACATGTTGATAAAATCAATCTTATTATAGGTAGAGAAAATATTGATTAGATCAACATTAATTATTAAATGAGAGATGCATGTCAATTTTCATCCCTCCTTTTATGCTTAGTTTAATTAGAGTTACATTTCCTTAAAATAAAAATAAAAATTATACCCAACCATGGAGGCTTTTAAAGTATATAGTTAGCTTATAAATATGTTTAATATATGCTTGTCACGAATTCATATGGATAAAAATTGAAATCATCATAATTTGCTTGTGATTTTTCAATGTGTATGTGTTATAAAATATGTGGACATTTTAAACCAATATCTTTTTCATAATACATATGTGTTTTATAGTGTACGTACTTTAGTTGAATCTTGTTTTTTAAAGTCCTTTTTAGAAGGATAATTCACTTTTAGGTAGATAATAAACATTAGGCTTATATTATAAAAGATAAGGTTGATACTTTCTTTAAAATATCTATATATATATTTAATTTATATTTTGTTAAAAGATAAGGTTGATAGTTTCTTTAAAATATCTATAAAAATCTAATTTATATTTTGTAAAGACTAATTATATTTTCTACATTTTATTTTTTTATATCATTTTCAAATTTATTATAAAAACTCCTTAAAGCATTTCTCTAAGTTAAAAAATTTTAGATTTTCATATTTATATATGGAAAATAAAATATGATAAAACAACATCATGATTTCCAATCCACCTAATACCATCTCAAATTTTACAAATATCTATGATTGTCAATCCACTTAATACCATCTTAAATTTTACAAGTATATATGGCAAATAACATTTCATAAAACAATCATGATTATTGATTAAACTAATACTATCTTAATTCATTGTAAAAATATCTCAAAACATGTATTCATGTTAAAAGATTCCATTTTTTTTAACTAATAACTAACCTATCATAACAT
>ML777045.1:1585381-1599843 GCA_009831015.1 Picea engelmannii
TCAAAGCTATCGATAATAAATCTTAAAATATGATTTTTAGTTATATGAATGGTCAAGAATACTCTTTAGTTATGTATTTTCATAGGATGGTATTATAAAATAATTAATATAAATATATTTTAATTTTTAAAATTTGATCCTTTTATATTTTTTATTATTATTTATATTTTTTATTATTAGATTAAGAAAAATCTATATTAATTTAATAAAACACTCTCACTTTAAATCTTCTAAATCCTTATTATTATAAAAAGTGTAAAATAGATCTTCATCACTAGAAAAAGTGTAAAAGTGGAGGAGTAGTTTAGTGAAACATGATGAAATCAATAATTATTATTTTTTTATCACTTTTGTTTTTCCTGATAATAATGATGACACCGTATAATAATGGAAAAGCTATTAGATATTATTTTTACTATTAACTGCGTAGTGTAAGTCATTAATCTATGACCCATATCCATGACTATTAGTCGCAATTGACCAATAATTCTCATGATTTGAATAGTACACTTAGCACTCATTGTATTAGTTGATGCTCACAAGGGTGACGAAATGAAATTGAAACCAACAAAATGAATCGCATATCATCAATCATCACTTCTGGGGCTTGCACCTGGTAACCAGGACTTCCTATGTGGTCACCCATCCCAAGATGCCCATGGCTCAAGCGCGCTTAAATGTAGAGTTTTCCCCACAATCAAGCCCACTTAGCTTGCTACCCCATTTGTGGAAGCCCCTCTATCCTTAAATAGTAAGAGTGAAGGGAGCTCTAACTGGGTAGTTCATATGGCACAATACTTGCTAAGGTTTTTCAAATGGGGTAGCAACCTAAGTGGGCTTGATTGTAGGGAAAGCTCCACAGTTAAGCGTGCTTGAGCCAGAGGCGTCTTGGGATGGGTGACCACTTGGGAAGTCCTAGTTACTGGGTGCAAGCCCCAGAAGTAATGATTGATGATATGTGGGTCATTTCGTTGGTTTCAATCCCATTTCTTCACCCCTGTGAGCATCACCCAGTGCAATGAGTGCTAAGTGGACTATTCAAATCATGAGAATTATTGGTCAGTTGCGACTAATACTCATCGATATGGGTCATATATTAATGACTTACACTACGTAGTTAATTCCAAAAATAATATCTAATATCTTGCACTGCGGAAGCCCCTCTATGCTTAAATAATAAGAGTGAAGGGAGCTCTAACTGGGTAGTTCATAAGGCACAATACTTGCTAAGGTTTTGCAAATAGGGTAGCAACCTAAATGGGCTTGATTGTGGGGAAAATTTCACAGTTAAGCGCGCTTGAGCTAGAGGCGTCCTGGAATGGGTGACCACCTGGGAAGTCTTGGTTACCGGTTGCAAGCCCCGAAAGTGATGATTGATGATATGCGATTCACTTTGTTGGTTTCAATCCCATTTCTTCACCCCTGTGAGCATCACCCAATGCAATGAGTGCTCAGTGAAGTATTCAAATCATGATAGTTATTGGTCAGTTGCGACTGATACTCAGGGATATGGGTCATAGATTAATGACTTACACTACACAGTTAATCCCAAAAATAATATCTAATATCTTTCACTGCAGAAGCCCCTCTATGCTTAAATAATAAGAGTGATGGGAGCTCTAACCAGGTAGTTCATAAGGCACAATACTTGCTAAGGTTTTACAAATGGGGTAGCAAGCTAAGTGGTCTTGATTGTGGGGAAAACTCCACAGTTAAGCGCGCTTGAGATAGAGGCGTCTTGGGATGGGTGACCACCTAGAATGTCCTAGTTACCAGGTGCAAGCCCCCGAAGTGATGATTGATGATATGAGATTCATTTCGTTGGTTTCAATCCCATTTCTTCACCCTTGTGAGCATCACCCGATGCAATGAGTGCTAAGTGGACTGTTCAAATAATGAGAATTATTGGTCAGTTGCAAGTAATACTCATGGATATGGGTCATATATTAATTACTTACACCAGGCAGTTAATCCCAAAAATAATATCTAATATCTTGCACTGTGGAAGTCCCTCTGTGCTTAAATAATAAGAGTGAAGGGAGATCTAACTGGGTAGTTCATAAGGCACAATACTTGCTAAGGTTTTGCAAATGGGGTAGAAAGCTAAGTGGGCTTGATTGTGGGGAAAAATCCACAGTTAAGCACACTTGAGCCAGAGGCGTCTTGGGATAGGTGACCACTGGGGAAGTCCTAGTTACCAGGTGCAAGCCCCAGAAGTGATGATTCATGATATGTGATTCATTTTGTTGGTTTCAATCCCATTTCTTCACCCCTGTGAGCATCACCCGATGCAATGAGTGTGAAGTAGACTATTCAAATCATGATAATTATTGGTCAATTACAACTAATACTCATGGATATGGGTCATATATTAACGACTTACACTAGGGAGCTCTAAATGGGTAGTTCATAAGGCACAATACTTGCTAAGTTTTTTCAAATGGGGTATCAACCTAAGTGGGCTTGATTGTGGGGAAAACTCCTTAATTAAGTGCGCTTGAGCCATAGGCGTCTTGGGATGGGTGACCACCTAGGAAGTCCTGGTGACCGAGTACAAGCCCCGGAAGTGATGATTGATGATATGCGATTCATTTCGTTGGTTTCAATCCCATTTCTTCACCCCTGTGAGCATCACCCGATGCAATGAGTGTTAAGTGGACTATTCAAATCATGAGAATTATTGGTCAGTTGCGACTAATACTCATGGATATGGGTCATAGATTAATGACTTACACTACACAGTTAATCCCAAAAACAATATCTAATATCTTGCACTACGGAAGCCCCTCTATGGTTAAATAATAAGAGTGAAGGGAGCTCTAACTGCACTGCGGAAGCCCCTCTATGATTAAATAATAAGAGTGAAGTGAGCTCTAACTGGGTAGTTCATAAGGCACAATACTTTCTAAGGTTTTGCAAATGGGGCAGGAAGATAAGTGGGCTTGATAGTGGGAAAAACTCCATAGTTAAGCATGCTTCAGCCAAAAGCATCTTGGTATGGGTGACCACCTAGGAATTACTCGTTACTGGGTGAAAGTATTGGAATTGATGATCGATGATATGTGATTCATTTCGTTGGTTTCAATCCCATTTCTTCACCCCCATGAGCATCACCCGATGCAATGATTGCTAAGTGGAATATTCAAATCATGAGAATTATTAGTGAGTTGCGACTAATACTCATGGATATGGGTCATATATTAATGACTTACACTACGCAGTTAATCCCAAAAATAATATCTAATAGCTTGCACTGTAGAAGCCCCTCTATGCTTAAATAATAAGAGTGAAGGGAGATCTAGCTGGGTAGTTCATAAGGCACAATACTTGCTAAGGTTTTGCAAATGGGGTAGCAAGCTAAGTGGGCTTGGTTGTGGGGAAAACTCCACAGTTAAGCGCGCTTGAGCCAGAGGCATCTTGGGATGGGTGACCACCTGGGAAGTCTTGGTTACCGGGTGCAAGCCCCAAAAGTGATGATTGATGATATGCGATTCATTTCGTTGGTTTCAATTCCATTTCTTCACCCCTGTGAGCATCACCTTATGCATTGAGTGCTAAGTGGATTATTCAAATCATGAGAATTATTGGTCAGTTGCGACTAATACTCATGGATATGGGTCATAGATTAATGACTTACACTATGCAGTTAATCCCAAAATAATATCTAATATCTTGCACTAAGGGAGCCCCTCTAGGCTTAAATGGAAAAGCTACGAAAACAAAATATTTGAGAATATTTTCGCTTATATATTTTATATGAATGGGCTTCACCAATAACTTGCCAACAAAGTAGACAGAAAGGTGCACGCTTCTCAACAAGTTCATCATCGAAGAAAACAAGGGGAAAATGGGAAACACATAGATAGATGACACTTCGACAACACACACCATATTTGTGTGTTTGATAATGCCCAATTCTAGTTTTGTTTTGACCATTTCGTTTCCAAACATAGATTCTAATGGGAAGGTCTCACATTCAACTAAAGGAAAATCAATGCCATGTTGAATATTATAACATTATATGTGTGTTTTGTTTTACCAAGTTTATTTTCACAATATATTTTTTTTTTCTGTAAATAAGAGGTAATATTATATTAAGAGCCTTCAAAGGTCTGAAACAAAGTTCCAAAATACAACTAGGACCAGGCTGTATTTACTAGACTGCCCCAGCATGGGGAAACCAGTCCAGCCAGCCCGTTCTGTACCTTGATCCACCCAGTTCTAAGTTTAAAACAGACGATAAAAGGAAACAAAATGTTTGTCGTTTAGGCCTAGATTCTAAATAAATAGACATACACTGAGATTAGACAGTTGGCAGGTAGGTAGGCCATGTGGCTGGTAGATCATCTGGCCAAGGCTCCTCCTCAATATGCGTAACGCCATAGTCCCATTGTTCTCCATCTTCTTCTTTGCATGCAGGTTCCTTGCTATCGTTCCTTCGGTCCTCCTGTACCCGGTCTGATTCCTTTGGATGCTGCATCTCGTCCTAAGTTTCCTGTTTATCGGCCTCAGGACTCTCCATTGGGCTGGTATCGGTCGAAGTAGAGAATAAGGCTTCGTGCATGGAAGATATTATTTGCAGGAAGGTGGCCACCTTTTCTTCCGTTGTTTGTATGCGGTACTGTAGGTCCGCTACCTCGCTCCGAAGCTCAAATACCAAATCGAGCAAGGCTGACAGACTTTCTGCGAATTGCAACTTATCAGCTGACCCATGGAGAGAAGGACCCGCTCGATTGGGCCTGCTGTAAAGAGGCGGTCCATCGTCCAAGTTGCTCTGAGGTTCACGAGGAGGCACCGAGGAGGATGGATGTGCAGAGGGGTGGTGAGACAACTACAGAATTGAAATAGGCATGCGAGAGATGATGGCCATGGAATTGAACTATGGGGCACACAAGGAGACTGGGAAGTGCATAGATTGCTGGCTAGGGGAGGACTCGGTGGAAGTCGAATCCGAGGAAGTGGGTGAGGGTCTTCGTGGCTTCTAGGGGGAGCCTCGCCTTGGTCTACCCCTGAGACGAGTCATGGAGAAATCTGTGCAGACGCCCAGGAAAACTAGAACCCTGTCGTGAAGGAAAATGCCCTGAACTATGTCGCTCCGATGACGAAGAGCAGAGGAGGATCTATACTGCAGTGTGAAGAGCTCTGCAGTCAGTGGATGGAGGTTAGTCCCAAACATAGTGAACGGAGCCATTTGAATCCGCATAGTGGAGAAAAGGACTGGAGCGTTAATGCTCCTTCGCATCATAATAAAATTCATTTAAACGCCGGGCAGGGTGATGGACTGTGGCACAAGGCCATCACGTGGCTCCATGCCACGTTGCCCAGTTCCATCGTCCGGATTTTTCCACGCCTCTCGCTCTGACACCCCATCCGGGGGAACATCCACCGCTCCAGCTTTGCGTATGCATTGGAGAAGGATAGGGTGATTCTGATCCTGGGCTGCATTACAGTGGAGGTATGGTCCTCTCCAGTTTGCACCCAAATTGGCTAATTCATCCGCTACTTGATTAGATTTCCTTCTGATATGCGTTGGGATAATAGCCTGATTGGGTTGCATTAGATCAACAACGATTTGTAAGCCATGTGACAGTCTCCAGCTAGGCGAGATGTTTTCCAGCCTTGTTCCATGTATAATTCGACGTAGTAGACTGATGATGACTTGGGAATCCCCTTCTACGATCATCTTTGCGTAGTTGTTCTTGATAGCTAGTTGCAGGCCCTTGATAAGTCCCCAGAGTTCTACGACATTGTTTGTGGAATGCCCAAGGGTCCTAGCTGCTATGTCAAGTATGTGCCCATAATGGTTACGTATGACAACCACATAGCCCGCTGTGCTAGGATTGCCTTTGGAGGCCCCGTCGAAGTTTAGCTTAACAAAGTCTTCTGGAGGAGGAGACCAGAGGGAGGGGCTGCAGGAGGGGAAGGAAGAGGAAGAGGGGTGGGGTCTTGCCTGGAGAGTAGGAAGGGGAGTCCATTTCCTGAGAATGAAGAGCTCAGATGGAGGGCAAGCTAAATCTTCAGCAGACCAGTTCCTGAGATTGAGGGTTTCCAAGATGTTGCGATGGAAAAGTTTCCAACATTTTTGCCATGGGAGAGAGGTGTTTCAGAAGGTTCTCCAATTCCTCTCTTTCCAGGTCTGCCAAAGGATAAAACCAGGTAGAAGCTGCCAGATTCGATTGAGTAGGGGAGAGTGGAATACCTGATCTCTCCATTGCATGATGGTTTCTAAGATGTTGTCTCTGTGGCAATCTGAGGTGCGCATTAGAAGCGCTGCTTGATCCCAAATTTGAGTTGTGTAGGGGCAGGTGTTGAGGAGATGATATATGGTTTCTTCTTCCTCTCCACATAGTATGCACAAGGAAGGTCCTACAAAGCCTCTTTTCAAAATATTGTCCTAGGTAAGGATACTCGAGTGCGAGACCAGCCATAAGAATAATGTAACTTTTGGCCAATGTTTCAGGGCCCAAATTTTTCCCCATACTTCCAAATCTGGGGAGAGGTTTGACTGAGATTTAATTTGGTAGGCCTCCTGCGTGCTGTAGAAGCCCTGTGGCTTGTGGCCCCAATGAAGAGTATCTTCTCTGGCAATTATGGGGATTCTTCTTTTGGTCAGTTCCTCTTGCAGAGGTGCCAGGTTGACCTGCGTTTCCTGATTAATGCGCCCCTCATATACATACCAGCACCGCCAAGTGTCCTCCATTGGATTGTCCTGCTAGTAATCTACTATGCTTGTCAGGCCTACCCGTGTAGTGCAAGGATAGATGTCATGTGCCCATACCTCAGCACATAGGGCTAGCCATTGTTGCCAGGAATCTTGCCAGAAAAGAGCAGTTTTCCCATTCTCTATCTCCCAGAAAGCACGCTGAGTGACCAACTGTCTGTTCTGCCTAGCTGTTGTCCAAATTAGAGAGCCTGGGTTGTCCCCATTCCATCTGATTAGGTTTTCTTTGGGAGTGTTAGGGGTGTATTTCTTTCGCCACAGTTTTTCCCAGAGGTCGCAGGGTTTTTTTAGCCAGTGCCACCAGATTTTGGCACTGAGTACCTTGTTCATAATGGAGGGATCCCTTAAGACTAACCCTCCTTGACGTTTGGGCTGACAGAGCTTTTCCCAGCTTACTAAAGCCATTTTTTTCTCTTTGTTGAGGCCCTGCCAGATGAAGTTTCGTTGCAGGCCTTTGATAGTGTTGAGGACAAACTTTGGGGCGGCCAACATAGAGAAGGCATAAATCGGGAGCGCTTGTAAGACAACTTTGAGAAAAATGAGATGACATGGTAGGTTCAGAGCTCTGAAGGTCCAAGAGGAAAGTCTTTTTGAGAAAGAGGAGATAAGGTGCTCCCAAGAGGAGTTTCGGTGGGCACTGTCAATTAAGGGTAAGCCAAGGTATTTGGATGGAAGGGAGCTTCTGTTGAAACCGAGAATCTCGGAGATATGACGTTGGATTTGAGGGGGGGTATTAAAGAAGAAAATTTGGGATTTATCCTTGTTGCAGTCCAGTCCTGAAGCATCAGAGAAGGTTTGGAGAATGTCTTGGAGAGAGATGGCTTCTCATACAGTGGGGCTGCCCATTAAAAGCATATCATCCACAAACTGACTGTGCGAGATAGGGGGCGAGATACCATGCAGAGGCAAACCTGTTAGAAGGTTTTGATCTAAGGCCGCGTGGATGGATCGACTAAGTCCTTAGGCCATGATGATAAAGAGAAAAGGGGAGAGGGGATCTCCCTGTCTGATTCCTCTTGAGGAGGAGAAGGGTCTAGAGGGTACACCATTGACAAGAAGGGAGAAGAAAGCCGAGGAGGTTAAATTTAAGATCCATTCTACCCAGATTTGATCGAAACCAAAAGCTAAGAGCATTTCTCGCATGTAATCCCAGCTTAACTTGTCAAAGGCCTTAGAGAGATCTAGTTTGAGGAGCATACCTGGGGTTTTGGTTCTTTTCAAGGAGTGGATAACTTCATGAGCCAGAATGATGTTGTTCAGGATTTGTCTGCCCTCAACATAGCCTGATTGTTCTGGGGAGATGATTGTAGGTAAGATCGGCTTGAGTCTTTGGGCTATGACCTTTGTGAGGAGTTTGTAGATTACATTACAGAGGGAAATAGGCCGGTATTGCTTGGCTTTATGAGCCTGCCCCTCCTTGGGGACTAAGGTGAGAAAAGTAGCGTTGAGTGCCTGGAGGACTTTTCCTGTGACTCTTGAATCTTCCAGAATTTCCCAAACCTCAGTTCTAATCATTGGCCAGCAGTAGTGGAAAAAATCGCTGGTGAAGCCATCAGGGCCTGGAGCTTTGCATTTTGGGGTAGCCTGCAGCGCTTGGTCCACCTCCTCGATGGTGAAGGGCCTGAGAAGGGCAGCGTTTCGCTCCTGAGTTACAAGCGAGGTTACATGTCTTGTAATTTTGTCGATTGCTTCTTGTCTTTCTGGAATGGGATCGGTAAGGAGGTTTTGAAAGTAATCGATCAAGTGTGTTTCCAAATCTGTGTGAGAGTGAAGGGTTTCTCCTCCTTCCGTGATAAGATGTGTGATTTTGTGGGAGTGCCTTCTCTGGATGACTGTTCGGTGAAAGAACTTGGTATTGCGCTCCCCTTCCTTGAGCCATTGAACTCTTGACTTCTACTTCCACAGTATTTCTTCCTGTCTATTCCTGTTGTCGATCTGCTGGGCCACTTGAAGTTCCTATGCTTTTAGCTCCTCAGTGATCCCCTGCTCCCTAATCTGGTGTTGTATTTCCTCCATTTGCCTGGTCAGCTATTTTTGGGATTCGAAGATGTTGTCGAAAGTCTGCTTGTTCCAGAGTTTAAGAGTTAGCTTAAGGTTCTTGAGCTTCTGTTGGAAGCGATACATTTTGGAGCCCTTAGATATCTTGGCCTGCCTCCACCAGTCCTCAATGTTTGCTCGGAAATCTGGGTGATCTAGCCAAAACTGCTCGAATCTGAAGGGTTTATTTCCAGGGGTGGCTGGGACATATAGCCATAATTGTATGGGCCAATGATCAGATCTTGGGAGATTCAGGATGGTGGCCTCCATTGCTGTGCCGTCCAACATCAAAAGTTCCGATACTAGGAAACGGTCCAGTTTGCAGGCTATTTGGTGCACCCCAGTTATTTTGTTTGTCTAGGTGTGGATACTGTTATTAGTATCCAAATCAATGAGCCGTAGTTCCTCTATTAAGTTGTTGAAGTCGCCGGAGTCTTGGTCTAGTCGCCTTGATCCTCCTCTTTTTTCCTCCAGGCTGCGGATGATATCGAAGTCTCCGCTAAGAATCCATTTGTTCTGTTTTATTAAGCTGGATAAATATCTCAGGCTTCTGAGGAAAGATGGTTTGTCCCTTGGACTGGCCGGTCCATATACGCTGGTGAGATGTCCAGGTTTGTTGGAGCCTATGAAACTGTACTCTGCAGTGATAGACCATCTTGTGGTATAGAAATTGTCCATCAGCACAATGTTGGTGTTCCATAGGATGGGTACTCCTCCAGCTGTCCCTGTGGCGTCAATCGAAACTGCTCTCCCTTGTCTCTAGCAATAAGAAAGTAGCCTATCAATGTCTTCGGAGGTGCATTTTATTTCTTGTAATAGTACAATGTCTGGGGTTTCCGCTATGATCATTTCTCGTAGCAGTTTCTGCTTGCTACGTCCATTGAGGCCTCTAATGTTCCATGAGATGATCTTCATGAGGACGGGGGGTTGGGGAGAGGTGGGAAGATGTCCGAGATCAGATGAATCTGCCCTGAATTGACCATGAAATTTCCAATTTCCTGAATAAGCTTGTTAGTGGACTTTCTGCCTCATTTCTTTTCTTCTTTTTTGTTCTTACTGGAATTTTTTATTTGGCTACCCTGGATTCCTAGGGCTTTACTGGCGCGAGCTGAGGATCCTGTCGAGGAGTTAAGAAATACCTTATGCACATTTCGCATTTGGTATCTGGGTATGGTGTATAATTTCTGATGTCGATAGGCATGCTCCAGGTGTTCCAGATCCACGCCAGCGAGATCCAGTTCCTCCAGCTCCATTTCCTCGTCTCCATCTTCGATCTCCTGCAAGCTTGTAGTTTCCCGTACTAGGCTTTGGGAGGCTGGTTCCGCTTCCTTATTTGTATTTCGGAGCTGATTAAGGCCATGGCCCTCAGTCTGGGAATCATTATGCAGGGGAGGTGCAGTCGGATTTGCAAGAGGTGTGGGGGTTTCTGGTTGATCCTGTAGGACTGCAAATTTATTGCTGGTGGAGGGATCTTTGCTTACCTGGGTGAGTGGCTTGTGTCCTCCTTGTCGCCTTCTTCCCGCTGACTGCACGAATCCCTCCTTGTCCTTGTCACTTTCTGGATTTCCGTCCTTATTGATCATATTAAGAGGGCATTCTCTTAAGAGGTGGCCATGTTCATGGCATTTTCTGCAGCGGAAGGGAATGTGTTCATAATCGATGGTTTGGGACCAGTCCTTGTCATGATATTCCAGCGTAATGGAGCCTGGGAGCGGCTTGGCTATGTTCAGATATACACAGATTCACGCGTATGATGTGTAGCGCCTTTGCTTTGTGGCTTCAAAAGATTTGACGTATATGTCGATAGTGTTACCGATGCCTGCGAGGACCTCTTCCAGCCAAAATTCCTGGGGGAGTGAATACAATCTGATCCAAACCGGCGCATGGGCGAAATCTTCCTTTTCAGGGCTAAACTTTTCTGTCCAGAATCGCAGGAATAGTCCTGCTGAGTTGTAGAAGTATGGTCCTCCATCGAAGACGCGGTTTCGATCCTCGAGGTTGTGGAAAATGATTGTGAAGAATACCTTCGATCCCAGCTGGAGATCATAATGGCCTTTTGGTTTCCACCAGTATTGGATCCATTTGATTAGATCCCGCTCAGAAGGCAAAAGCCCTAAAAACTTCCCTATCAAGGCGTTGTCTCGCATGTACTGCTTCTGTTCCTCGATGCGTGGTGAGCTGACCACATATTTTGGAGATTGTGGTGCCTGTGGGATGCATTTTCCAGGCACCCATGGGACTGAAGCGTTTGCAGGGTTCTTTTCTTTTGCTGGGTCGATATCCATTTCCTTATCTTTGACGGTTCCCTCTTCCATTAGATGCTTGCACATGTCTGGAGGTGTTTCGAAGGTCGGTTGCTTTCTTTCTGCTTCAAATTTTTCGTTGGCCATGACTCGGCTGTAGGAGGCGCCGACTGGCGCCCCCTCCTTTTGATTCAGGGGCCCCTGCGGGGCAGCCATCTTTCGGGCTCAGTTCACGGCGGCTAGGTTTGTTCAAACCCTAGTTGCAGAGTATTTTCCCGCACACACACACCTTATTTTCACAATATATTTTATTCAAAGTGGTGTATTATATATTTATTTATTTATATATATAATAATAATAATCTAATTTTAAAGTTACAACTAAACTAGATATTAAATTGGTGTATGAGACCTTATTTGTGAGACAAGAGATCCTCTCTCTAACTTGATTGCTAAAGTATATGGAAAAATACATACCGCATCCCATTTTAAGAGGAAACACATGTTCTTCACCATTATATATCTGATTGATTATATATATATATATATATATATATATATATATATATATATATATATATATATATATATATATATATATATATATACACACAAGTGGATGATAGTTTTTATTTATTAAGATTAATTTTGTTATTTTTACTTAAAAAATAGTGAAGAATTGTTTTATTATTTTTATAGTTTTTTCCTTTTATTTTTATATTTGGAAAGAGGGGAAAAACCATTGTTAAATCTATTTATTTTTTATGAATTAATATATACAAAGATGAGATTTAGTGTAAATATATAATAATCTAATACCTAATATTACATTTACATATTATAAAATTGACTGAAATAATAATGGAATTACATTTTTATTAAGTTGAGAGACCCTCTACAACCTAGTATGGAGGGAGACGTTCATGTAACATAATGTATTAAAATAATAATAAAGGACGAAAAAATAATTTATTTAGGATCAATATATATATATATATATATATATATATATATATATATATATATATATATACTATGAATGAATTTGATTATGCAAGTGTTGAGCTCATAAAGATTTTACACATCTCCCTCATACTATGAACAATACAACATTGAAATATTTTAACCATTGTAACATTGCACTCTTGCGCGCATCGAGCGAACTTATTCTTTGAGAACACTTTCTTGAAAGTGATCCAAATTATTATACTATTGGGTGTTTGATTATGATTATGAGGCATTATGGAGATGATGACATGTTATTTTGTTGTATTGATATAGACATGTACTATTGACTCGGTTCTCCTGAGTGTGCATGACTTTAGACCTCGACGATGCAAAGGCATTGATGAGAATCCTTGGACTCCGGATCTAGTCAGGGAGTGGACTATTGGGTTTTTATTATTGTTGATATGACACATGCGCATCTGATTAGATGCTATGATGATTGATTTTATTTCTGACATGATTAATTAATGATGAAGGCTGATGATAGCTTGCTGACTAGACTCACATGTGGAGTAAAGGGGTCATGCATGACTACGAGAGACGTTGAGGGAGATGTGTGGACAACAACCCTACCACAACCTACTAGCACAGTCATCGTGGCTCAAACTATAGTTTAACGATTACTAGTTCGAGAAGACCCACAATGTCATGAGGCCAGACTGCGACAGTTGCTCGTGATGAGTCTAAGGGGCACACAATAAGGTAGGGGAATTATTCCTTAGAGACCCTTAGTCTCCCTCAATATCACCTGGCAGAGTATTGAATCCAGGGTTTTTGATGTCTACCAAGTTAGTAAAGAGGTGAGTGGCACCCTTGGAGCACGTAGTGCATCCTAAAGGGCATGTCACGCAAGGGAAACAAAATGAGGCGAGTGACACACTTGGAGCACCTAGTGCATCTTGAAGGGCATGTCACATTGTTAACTAATAAGTGAATAAAACTAGATGGTCTTAGAACTAATAATGTGATAAGAAAGATTTAAAACAATTTCCCTAATAAAATGTTGCCCAGCCTAGGAAAATAAAAACTAGGTCTAAGTGATACTTGTGGTAAAATTATATATATATATATATATATATATATATATATATATAATACTAATAATCGTTATTAAACATGTGACGAGAAGGAGGTAAGAAATTCAATTCATGTTTTAGAAATCAAATTACTTTGGGGGATTAAATTTTTAAAAGAAGGAAATGATTGTTTTGTTACCTATGCTAATTAAAAATTTATTAATTAAAAATAAAAAGGGAAAAAATGTAATTTTATACACTTGCTAATTTGAGTTTTAGATAAAAATGGAAAAGAGTAAAACTTAAAAGAATTATGAAAATAAGGCAAAAAGGGGGAAACATAAAAAAAAAGAGAAACATAAGGAAAGAGCAGAATGACTAACTTAGTAAGAAATCTTGCCTTTAAGAACATTCTAAATTGAACTCAACTAGGAATTTAGTAAGGGTGTAAGTCATTAAAATGTGTAAAGGAATATGGGAACACCTAGGAGCGATACTAGGAATAATTTTAGGTGGGTGAGGGAAATAGGAGTAAATAATTAATTAATGAAATTAATTTCTGGTGGAACTAAGGGGATGGGTGACATATGTATGGGGGAGAATTTTTCTGAATTAATATATCAAAAATTAAATTAAATGGGAATTTGGGAAAGAAATCACTTAGAAACTCTATATAAAGGATGGAGGAGGAGGAGTATGAATCTTTGACTTGACTTTTGAAGTATGGATGTAGAATTTTTGACTTGACTGACTTATCTTGTGGGAGTTGGGATACCCAGTTTGGTGATGAGTGGTTGCTCGGCCTTGCGAGACGAGATGGGAGCTAGTTGTTCTTTGGTTTAGTGTGTGTGGCCCCTTTGCGGCTGGGGGGGCTAAGGGGTATGAAGAGTACTCCTAGCATTGGTTGGGAGGTACCGGTGAAGTCACAATGGTCAATGATCCAGGTGGATATTGGTGGCCACCCACCCTTTCCAAATGGCTCAAAACAGTTTTCTGGCCATTTTGACAATTTACTATTTTTAGCAGGTTTTAACTTCTGGGGCCATTTTGAGGGTCCAAATGAAGGTTTTTCTATATCAAGGTTCTTAATGATATCTGAAGGCATGATTGAGCCCTCAAAATGAATCTCCTCGACGATACCTTTCCAACGAGCTATCACATGCCTAAAACGGAGATCGTATGCAAAAGTTACGACCCCAGGAAGTTGATGTACTCACTTACCCAAACGGGGCCCACATAACTTTTGGCGCTTCATCTCCTAGGGTTAGGTTTTTTGGATGTATATGACTTTTGGCATTCTCGTCTATTGTAGAAAGGCCTCTAGAGCCTCATTGTAATCATCTTCTTGCGAATGCGAGTAGCCATCACATCTCTTCTCAGAGATAAGCTACCACCATTCTAGCGAGTCTTTCACTCTGTATTTTTACAGTCTCTGTA
>ML777045.1:1599893-1610613 GCA_009831015.1 Picea engelmannii
CTCTGTACATTTCTCTGATTAATAGAAATCATGTATTACTGTATATCTGTGTTTATGGTTGCATCTCTGATACATTTCTGTTATATTATTGAATATATGCAATATCTCTATGCATTTCTTTATTATATCTCCGCTCTCATTTCGTGTCGAAGATAATCCGAATCAGTCGACAAGTGGGAGAGGGATGGAGTGCGCGGGACAACGAATCAGAGCGATCGACTTTGGCTATGATACACATGTTTTTATTTTGAATAGTAGATTAATATTGATCTTGCGCTTTCATTTCTGTACTTATAATTGTGTAAATAATTTTTTTTACTTAGAATTTTAATCGAGAACTTAAATTCACCATAGCTTTACGCTCACTACATAGATTTGAGATCCTTGGCCACCGATCCCTGATTGCTAAGACTATTATGTTTGTTTTATTGATTATTTGAAGAGTATGTGCTTTATATTTCGTCCTCATCCCTAGATCATCAGTCCATGCCTGAGTAGTCGGCTAGGAGCCAGATCGTTGGTCATCACTTCGATGTTATTAGAGCTATAGATCATAATTCCCTAATTTTCTCTGCGTGAATGATGAGCGAAGGATGTTTGACCAACTATCTACTCTTGTTAATTATTCCTGGTTGATTGATCATCTTGCGCCTTATTACGATTGATTACCTCTACGATTGTTTATCCTTTCCCTCAGCGAACCACTTATGATCCTCTATGTTTTGGTCTCTGCATTAATACATTTCCTATGGAATTTTCTATGTGGGGTTTTTTTTCTATGCATCTGGTCTTCTAATTAACTCCTTGATTTATTACCTTGGATGACGAAGTTTACTCTGCCTTCGCCACACTTGACTATGTTTTAATTCTTTTTACTCTGCATTCTGAATTTTACTTTATACTTGTGTTTTCATACCTCTGGCTTGCGTTTTTCCTCTGCAATATAACTTACATTCCTAGCGAATTTTCCCTATGCATTTTGATATATTTTAAGGTGAATTGCTCTATGTTTTTCTTACTTCTGACTTGTTTTTTTTTTCTGTAATATATATTACATTGATGGCGACTTAACTCAGTGGCATCCTTATGTTCAAACTCAGTATTTTATGATACCTAGAAAACTATTCTACTATGATTGATACTGTAATTTCTCTCTACAAACTAACAGATTGAAGACAAAATTACCTGTCTCTTAACCGCAAAGTCACATGCTTCTCCCACTAAGAACTTACCTGTTTTTTAGTATGAGTCTTCTTGATTTACACAACGTGATTTCGTTACTTTTATTGACTCAGATTTTCATTGATAAACCTCAGCGCCTTGATGTTAAAACTCTGCAAAAATTCATTGATGAAACCCTGCGATTGGGATTAACCTCGGCGTTTTTATTAATTGATGATAACATCAACGATATTCATAAAACTCCGTGTTATTTTTCTAAACTTAGTGATATTCTTATATTTTTATAATTATCTGCGATATTCATAAAAATCAACGATATTTTTATATTTTATCAATAAAACTCAGTGATAACACTCAGCGATGTTCATAAAACTCAGTGCATTATTTAAGTGATGATAACACTCAACGATATTAATAAAAATGAGAGTTATTTTTATAAACTCATTTATCAATTTATGATAACACTCAGTGATGTTAAACCCAACAATTTTAGGATAACGCCCGACTTTCTGGACTGAGCTTTAAATAAGAATTTAATGAGAAATGGAATATGTAAGGAATGGGATCATGCAATGCGTTTTACCCATGCAATACGTTGTGTTTTACTTATGCTTTCGAATGAGTTTTACCATGATTATTGTTAGTGATTTTTAATAACTCTTTGTTAATATCCTCTTAAATATTAATCCTTTAGAAACAACGGTTAAGGACCCACGAAATTAATGACAACCACCCTTTTTATTCTTTTATTATAAGATAACATTCTCCAATAGCGAAGTATAGTCAATGGTAGCTGATAAATTACAATCAAATTTATAATGTTAATGTATAGTGTATGCATTATTTATAAGTGGTGTAATGGTGAGCATAGGTACAGTGTAATGGTGTGTATTGGTTAACATTTATGCATTTTTACTGTGCGAATTTTGGTTGGGAAACATCCATACTTCTCAGCATTAAATTCTCTTTAATAGTTGATTTTAAATAGCCATTTTTATGAAGCTAATTAGTAACGGGTAGCAAGTCCCTGAGGGGTAGGGATTTATTGTCTGACAGCCACACTTTATGACCACAATTCCTTTTAACTGGTTCTTTTGTCAATGATTGATTCATTATCCTATTGTATTCATTGGGCAAAGATTCATGCCTTTATTAGAAAGGAAGTGGGGTTTTAATGAACAACGATTTTTGTTTAATGTTAAATTTGTTATTACTCAACAACGTTAATGTTTAATAGACAACTTGTTATACTTTAACACTGATAATGTTGCTAGACAATGTGTTGGAAATAAATATTGTTAATAGTGTTATAATTATAGCATTATACATTGATATTGTTAATATTGTTATATATTGGTAACTCCTAAATTAGATTTGTAACTATTGATTAAATTAGACTTGCTAATTTAGATTTGTAATTATTGACTAATTGTAATTTAGACTTGCTAAATTAGATTTGTATTTAATGTTAAATTAAATTGTAATTATTATCTAATTTGTAATTTAGAATTGTTAAATTAGATTTGTATTTAAGGTTAAATTAGATTTGTAAATTATTGACTAATTTTTAATTTAGACTTGTAATTAATGTTAAATTAGATTGTAATTATTGGCTAATTTAGACTTGATTAATGGTTTGGTTGTTGGCAAAGTCGTGTACTAGCTTGTTCTTTTTCTTCGAATGACGTCATCTTACATATTGTCGACATGTTGCTTGGGGTGTGGGTGTAGTCGTCTTGTGAGTAACTCAACTCCTAGCGAGTTGGATTCATCTAGAGTCCTAGGCCCAGATATGTTATGTAGCGCCAGGGTTATTGTCGCGCTTATCATCTAGGGATAGCATGATTCATGATGAGGGGATCATTGTGCACCCTAAGGGATAGAGGTGAAGGATAACTTGGCCGGGGTCTGTACTACCCATTATGGGTGTTATTCGTGGTAGTTGTTTTTGGATTTTGGATTGTAACGCCTTCATGTGTTTGGTTGCACACCATAGAGGTTCTAGTTGTTGGTCGTCGAGGCAGTTTTTTCGGGATTGTGGATATTGTCCTTTAGCTTGTAGGCGTTGTCATGTTTGTGTCGGGCAGGTAGTCATTTCTCTCTGTCTGTCGAATTACGCATGTTTTGTCCAGTTTCTCTTGTGCTAGCGTGTGGAGTCTTAGTTGTCTGTTGCCTGATTTGTGTACTTGTGTTCTTTGCCAGGCCGTGTGGTTCAACTGTTTTTCATTGTTTCCTTCCTACCAAAAAAAAAAATAAAAAAAATTGTACTTTCTACTTCGCTTGTTGTCGTAACGATTGGGGTCGTTATATATAGTATGGAGGGAGACGTTCATGTAACATAATGCATTAAAATAATAATAAAAGACAAAAAAATAATTTATTTAGGATATATATATATATATATATATATATATATATATATATATATATATACTTTGATCATGCAAGTGTTGAGCTCATAAGGATTTTACACATATCCCTCATAATGTAGAAAGAACATTTTTACACTAGTATTTTTTTAAATATTACGTGTAACTAGAGGTTGAGAGTGGAAGAAATTCCATGTCTCCTTTAAATATAAAATGCATCTTTTCACACAATAAGTTTTGAAAAAAGCTTTTTAAAAAATCTAACAAAATAATATAATAAATATTTTTTATACCCAAACAAATTAAGAAATAAAATTAAAAATAGTTAACATGATATTTACAAATGAAAAAAAACCATATACTATTATGCTACAATAAAAAATATATATATTAACTACCAACAAACCTTTAAAACATGGGACCACAATTCCCACATACAAATAATAAATATAAAATATAGTTATCCAATAACAAGGAAATGTCCAATAACAATGAATTGTAAATGTTTTTAATGACCATTTAAACATAGCAAAAATAATCTAACCATTATTACACCCCATATATATAAAACAAAAATAATCTAACCAATACTACACCCCATACACACACATATATATATATATATATATATATATATATATATATATATATATATATATATATATATATATATATAATCTAACCATTACTACACCCATATATATATATATAATTCATGACTTAAAATTTAATAAAATATATAAATATTAAAATTAAAAACTACATATATAAGTTTTACAGATTTATTAAAATATATTTATATCCTTATCATCTAGTTTTGTTCTTAGTTGCCTTATGAGTTGTTCACCATTAAGAAAGCAAGGAAGCAGAGGTTGCCTAATGGAACTCTAGTATCACAAATGCATGTGATTGGATCTTCAAGGGGCTAAAGTGGCGACAAAACCCATTTTCATGCCTTTGAAAGCGGTGTCTCACTAACCCGTTAGCCCAACCATTAAAGGAGGATTTGGTATTGGAAGGTTAGTATTGAAGGAATTGAAAGCTCGTCTTTCTTAGACACCTTTGAGTGGATGCAGGCTCGTTTCCATTTCAGTTCTTTATTAGAACAACATTCTAAAGGAAGAAAATGTTAATGTGATTGTTCTTCAAAGAGAAATAAACTCTAAATTTTTATGGAGTTGTTTAATTGTTTTACATTTTTTTTTTTTTTTGATGGAATGTCATGACATAAATTACAATAAAGTTATAATTTTTTTTTTGTTGTTTATCATTTATTTTTGAATTTAAAATAATGAAAATTCCCTATAACACTTGGATTATACAAAATTAACTTAATTCAACAAATTTACACAAAATTTCTAACAAAATTAAACAAAAAATATCATCCATAAAAAAATAAAAAATAAAACAATTACACTATTACCTTATTTAACCCAAGAAAAATATCAAAATATATTATTTTTAAATTGAAAAAACAAAAACTATAAAAATTGCATATAAAATTCTCGAAATCAATTATATCACATAGTAATCTACTCTATACCATACAACACTCTAAACATAATGCTAACAAACGTCTAAAACAATAATAAAGAAAAATCGTCATTATAACTTTTCCAAATAATAACATTCATGATTATGATTTCCCTAACGGATAACTCTGTTGTATTTCTTACAACGTCGGTGAACAGAACAGAAATATTGCAAATTGCAAATCGTGAAACGAAGGAACAAAAAAAATTGATGATTAGTTCCACGTAATGAAACATTCACGATTACGAGTTTCGTCATCAATAGTTCTGGTCGTTGTGAAAATGACAAGGAGAAAGAAACACTCAAGAATATGCCTTCCAATTAAGGAACAAGAAGAAAGAAACGGTCGAGAAACTGCCTTTGAATCAAAGAATATTAGAAAGCGAGAAAAAAACTTTTACTTTTGGCAATTCCGATTACAATATCATGACAGTGAGCTCGCAATGCATGTTAAATAAATCTTATAGGTCAGGTCAGAAATTGTTGTATTTCTAGATTTGAGTAGTTAAGTTAGTATAATTCTAGTGAGGTCTTTCACAATTTTGAATTTATTTATGCATTAAAAAATGCTATTTAAACAACAAAAAATTGCAATTTTACTTAGATTTATATCACTAGATTCAGGTGAAATATACTGAAATATGCCAAAACTTAAAAAGTTTATACAATGTCATATAAAATTGTTAACTTTCAATATTTGTTCATTTAAAAAATTTCTTATTTTAGAGAGTTAGAATTATATGTTATGGATCAGAAACTTTTGGAAATTTATTTTATATAGGAGGCTATTTTTTGTCTTAGATTTGTATTTTACTCACCAAATTTCTTCAATAATTCTATATCTTGAAAGTTAAAAAAATATTATTCCATTGATAAATACATGAAATGTGTAGTTACTTCAATGCTCTAATATGGAGTTGACATGTGACAACAACTTAACCTAAAAATATCTATGGTAAGTTCAACTAGTTCACAGTCAAGTCAATTTGGATCAGGCGATCCTGCAGTTCATTAAAGACAATGAAAGCTACGATAAATATGCAGAGGCAAACCCAAAAAAGTGTGAATAGAGTTTTAAACCTATTATTGTATTATTGGGTCATTGTGAACAGAGTTGTAAACATGTTATTGGGTCATTGTGTAATCTCCAAAATTGAGCAATAAGAATAATGATTCCATGATTCCATTGCCTCATCTTGTGGATGTGTCTTTTGAGATTGCAATTCTGTATTTTTATTGTACTTCTTAGTGAGATTAACTGTTGTAACTATTTGTATCTTGTCTGTTGTTACTTCTTCTGAATTGTTTTCCAACAATTGATCTGGTTGCTGGTAATTCGTCGACAAAGACGAAGCAGTCTGGTCACTGGTAATTTGTGCGCAGGGAAGGAAGCAATCTGGTCGCTGGTCATTCACGTACAGAGAAGAGTTGTCAAGGGAACCGTCTAGGCACTTTGTCCATGATGGAGGAAGAGCTGAGACCATTTACAGTTTCATGAACTTTGTGGATGCGCAGAGGTAGTTAAAACCCCCTTCTTTGTGAGTTGTGTGAAGGAGGCCGTGTACGTTGAAACCCTACTCTGGTGGAGCTATACTTTCCTTTTTCTAGATTTAAGAAATGTATTTTAATTCCAATTTGGAGGGATCCTGTGCGTAGAATGGTGAAATTATCGAGTTCTAAGTTCGAGGTGGAATCGAATTTTATTGGAAAAAAGTAGCCTCAAGTTGTCGAAGGTAAATCTACAGGATTTGTTGGTGCAATGAGGATTTCTCAAAGCATTGATGGGAAAGCTAAAGCTACAGGATTTGTTGGTGCAATGAGGATTGCTCAAAGCATTGATGGAAAAGACAAAGGAACTGACAGGAATGACAGACGAGGGTTGGGAAGATCTATATTTGAGAGCTCTTAGTACCATATGTTTGTGTCTTGGTAGATGAAATTCTGAAATTCAGTTTAATATCATCACAGAAGAGACAGTAACAGAATTATGGAGCAAAATACAAATCCTTTACATGAAAAAGTCATTTATGAACCAAATCTACTTGAAGGGGAAACTGTATAGTTTATTGATGAAAGATGGTACCAAAGTTATTGATCATTTAAATCTATTTAATAGTTTTTTATGTTACTTAACTAGTATGGATGTAAAAATTGATGAGGAAGATAAGGAAATAATGTTGTTGTGTTTGAGTCTTGGGATCATTTAGTGACTTTTATTAGACAATCTCCACACCTGAAGCAATGGTGGCTAGAAATCAATCTAAAGAAGGAGGGATGTGGTATTTACCAATCCAAGTCAAAGCAAAAGAAGAGTAAGCTAAAATTTTGGTATTAAATCAAGGAATCTCAAGAAATATTGTTATAAGAGAAAATAATCCAAGGAAGGCTCCGATAATAAGGCATATTTGGTTGAATCAAATTCAGGTATGGATCATGAATTTTTCTCTATTTGTAGTATTTCACAATATCACAAGTTTTATTACAACAACCATTTTTCTTTGATAGTTAGTGCTCTAGGGATCATTCTTCTTTCCTTAGACTTGATATTTGTCATTCAATGTATTGCAATAATTCTCACATAGAGATACACGATAGTTACCTTAAATGCATCCTAACTTTACATTTTCTTCTAGACCTAGCCTATCTCACTAAGTGACTAATATAGTTACCTTTTCTTCTAGACCTAGCCCATCTCATTAAGTGACTAATATAGAGGGCGATAGACTTACCTTTAGCTTTCTATAGGATCCCTTGAGGTTTTAATGGAATCCTCCATTGTTTTGGATCCTTATCAATCATTTTCCTGATGGAAGTACTTGTTTTGTCACCATTTATTGGAAAACCTATACTAAAAGGCTAAGTCTTACTGATATGCACCAGAATAGTCCAGGTATTGGTTGTCATACACACTTTAACACCATTATTCCCTTACATAACATAGGAAAACACCTTTCTCTTAAGTTATTTCACACTTTCACACCATTATTCCCTTACATAACTTTGGAAAACCCTATTTTCCTAAGTTATTTCACTTAATTAATCCATAATCCTTGTTTATGATTTTTCCCCTCTTTATTTTATTCAAATCAAATGAGACATTCAAATTAGTGGTTAACATTGATTTGGTTAAATATAATATTTTATTATTTTGACCATATCGAGGATAACCACTACTTTTCCTATAAAATAAAGAGAGTCATACCATTTCATAGATATTTTCCATGAAAGTAGATAGATGTTGCTGAAATTTTCAATGATATTTTAGCTTCATCTTACCATAGGTACTTCTAGCCAAGAGGAGAATCTAGATAGTGATACCATACATCTAGGAGAGAAAGAAGAACCCTCCCATGGAAAGACCACCAGGAGACATTTGTTTTCATTGGTTTCTTCACAGGTGTTGTTTACTTTGTCCTTTGGTTATTTGCGTATTATATATCATCTTCATTCATTCTAGCTTGTGTTATTCAAGTATATTTTCTATTTGCATGCCTTTTCTATTTTTTAATAGGATAGATTTAAAGGAAACTAATCACTAGAGAACTAGGGTTTCTTGTTTCTCACCCACATTTTTTTATATCTTTGATACAACCACAAAGTTATTCGATTTGATAACCCGTGTTGCATATCTACTCCAACAACTTGCCTAAGAGAGAGTGGCAATTTCTTCCAATTCTTATGCAAGTTTAACATCTTTGGAAGGATTTTCACAAGTGATATATTCTATAATAACAAGGCATCAAAAAAACGTGAAGCCCTTGTAAACATAATATTTATATTGTTATAAGGATATAAATATACATTCTATAGGAAATGCATGCAATTGCGAACCACCATAGACATCCTATAGAGGAAATCTTTGGCATATGTGGGAGATGGACATAATTCCAACATTTTTCAAATTTTAGATGTGCCATATTTCCTAGACCATGGTTCAAGGTGAAATCATGATGAAATATTCACTAACATTTACTTTTAGGTCTCACAGGACATGCACATATCCCTATATCATCACAAAGGACACCTAAATGGAATATTTAGGTTGGAAGTGAGATATGGGAATTATTTCGATAATCAATGGACCATGTTTGGATCTCACTTGGAGATTTATTGTTGACGATGAAAAACTAGTCATTTACGATTAAATAATTTCTTAAATGGAACACAAGACATGCAAAGGGCCCAAAGCTAACAGAGTGGATTTATAAAAGGAATTTTCCATCTACAAGTTGAATATATGAATATTTTTTATTGATGTAGATAGATCATGTAGATTAACTAATGCTTTAAAAGTATAAAAAACAGGGACCTAAATACTAAGAAGTAATAGGTATTGTGTCCTAGGATATCAATTATATACATAAATTAGGGAAAAATGACTTCATTTTTTCTTCTATGATTCATAGACCATACATGAGACCCCAATCCTCCATAGCGTTCATGTGAAGATATAACCTTTCACTTGTAATTAGCATATGGATAGGAGTTTGACATTTTGTGTAGAAAGGTTAGATTTTATTGTCTTGATTGTTGTTTAGGACAAAACATTAAAGACATTGGTCCTAAGAATCTGCTCTATGTATCATGTTTCACAAACATGTCCCATGACTACCCTAAAAGAAGTATAGCGATAATCATTACCCTATAAATGGTATGCATGCATAATAATGACATTTATTATAGAGTAGATGGGTATCATTTCCACATGACGATTTTTCAATGAAAAAAACTAAGGACTTATGCAACAATAGTTTTCTTATATCTCACAAGGCATGCATGATGTCCAAAACCACCACAAAGGACATATAGATGGAAATTTTTACTTATGAGTGGTGTATAGGAATATATTTAGTGATTTGTGTGCTATGGGTGACTCTATTTAGGAGTAAGAGCCAGAGGCAAAAGTCCCAGTAGTTCATAGTAAGGATCATGGACCATGCAAGGGCCCTAAGAGAATCATTACTATTATTATAGGACTAGAAGATACTTAAGAGGTCATGCGTTGTGGGTTGATATGTTGTTATTTTCCTTAGATGTGTCCAAACCTTCTTTAGGGAATAGGGTGTGAGTTTCCTCTTACGACCATGGCAATGACTATGATAAGCATACCTAATGCTAAAAACATTAATATGGTAACAAAATCCCCATTCATAGGACAAGGATATCCTTAGGACTTCCTATGTCTTGGTTCAATGCAGTTTGTACTAATATGATAACATGTTACTATTATGACCCACTGCAACTATGATGTAAAGGCTCCAAACACAAAAAGCATATATATTTTGAATTTGTAGGAAACCTATAATGAAATCCCTATATTTTGCACCAATTTCTTTGGAATTATTTTAGATTATGCATTGGGTGGAAGACAAATACTATTTCTTTATTATTGTGCATTTGGTGTAGATTGTGCATTGGGTGCATTTCTCTTCACTATAATTTCTAATGTAAACAACACTCACCACACACTTATATTTAATGTAATTTTCTAATGTAAAAAATAATATACATACATTTGGTATGGATAGAACATACGTGGATTTTGGTGATGTGAAATTCAAAATCTTAAGAACATGCTTATGTTTAATAATAATAATTATTATTATGCTTTATATATATATATATATATATATATA
>ML777045.1:1618072-1631650 GCA_009831015.1 Picea engelmannii
ACAAAATATTTCAATGTCCACATTAAGTAAAATTGAAAGTAAAAAAAAAATTATTGCACCAAAAAACACTTTTTCCAAGTTAAAAAAAAAATATTAATAACAAAAAGTATTTCAATATCTACCATAAACAAAATATTTCAATATTCACCTTAAATTAAATAATTCTATATCTTCCCACTACCATGGAGATGTGTAATTCCTAAATAAAATATTTTAATATCTTATTTATATATATGTCTTAAAAATTGAAACTTAAAAATTTCTTATTTCACAAAAAACAATTTTTAAAGGTGAAAAATATTAATAAAAAAAAAGTTTCAATGCCATAAACAAGATATTTAAAATAATTGTATATCAACTCTATATAGAGAGAGTGAAAGAGAGAGTAGGTATGAGGGAGATGTGTAATTTCTTCAATATTTTAATATGGAGTTGACATGTGACATTTAAAAAATATTAATAAGAAAAAAATATCTCATTGTGGGCCATAAATAAAATATTTCAATATCACATTAAGTAAAATATTTTAATATTATGTTTATTCACACTACACAAACATATATATGCATAAAAATATTAAATGTAAAAAAAAAATTATTACACCAAAAAATATTAATAACAAAAAATATTTTGTATTTAGTGGATATGTGCTTTATACTTCTCCATACGAGAAGGGAGATTTGTAATTCCTTCAACTATTAAGGCTTTAAAAAAAAATATTAATAACATGTATCAATTCAAAACAAAAAAAAAATTAATATTAAGGCTTACAACATTACCGAAAACAATTCAAAAAGTTTGATTGTTGCAAACTGGTGCAACATGTGTTAAGCATTATGTATGAGCTTATTTTCTTTTTTTTTCTTCCTTTTGCTCCAAATATTGAAGCCTTTAAATGTTTTCAGCATTTTTGGCTTTACCTCCATCTTTATTCTGCACTTTCTCTCTTTGAAGCATGATTTCGACATTCTTTTCTTCTTGAACCTATCTTCTGCAAATTTGCACTCCTTTTGCTTAGCATTTCCATAAGTTTTCTCAAAAAGACAACTACAAATGTTGTTCATAAATATTGCAATGTTTTTTTGTTCTACAACAACTTCTTTGTTCTTTACTAACTTTGTCACTTTAGTACAATAGTTGACTTCTTCTACTTCCTCTTGTTGTTCCTAAATGTCAAAACCTACAGACTCAAAACATTCATTAGAATATTTAAATTAATATAATTTTTGTTCTTTTCATTTTTCTCTAGTGCAATGCAGTTTTCATTAAGCTATGGTCTTTCAAGCCATTCTTCAAGGAACTTCAAATCTTCTTCAAAATCTATTGGCACTGCATCTGGGTGATGTTCTTCATCTTTGTCTCTTTTTGTTGGTTCTCCTAGATCTATTAACCTTTGTTTGAGTGTGGTCGTTGTCTACAACATAATAAAAACATTTTTTTTTTCAATTTCCTCTATAGTCTTCACTATTGATGCAGATTATTCACCATTCATTATTTAAAAAAGGTGCCCTCTTCCATTTATAAAATGATCAATTCAACATATTCTACAAGTTCACCATAAACTTCATAAGTTTCTTCATGATCATTCACTTGTATGTCTAGACACTGGTGGTTCATTCATAACAATTTAGCTAAGCTTTGTTTCACACATAGAAGATTTGTGTAATATATCAATATGATGGAAAATGTTTATTCTCTTTTCACTTTATTTCATCTCTAAAATCTCAAAAATAAAATAAAAAATTGCATTGTCTATTTGACCAAACTCATATAAAATAATAGAAATAATGCTATTATCTATTATTGATATAATAAAGGTACAATGCTCTTGCACCCTTTTTCTTCTCGTCCAGGTTGATAAATCCGTTTTGAACATAATGCAATAAATTTGCTGAGCAAAGAAATCTTCCATGTTATTTTCCCAAGTTTCATAATTTAAGTCCTTTGATTATTCCTACTTAATTGTCTCAGTTCTCTCTAGAGTTGTTTAATTCTCCTTTGTTGACCCATGAGAGTAGGAAGTAACAAGATTAATATAGTGATGTCCCCACGACTACAATAGACGTACTTCTTCCATGCAAGAACACTGGGATTGAACATCAATAATTTATCTTTGAATAGTGAATGAACTGGCTTTGGGAAATTCTCCACACAAACAAAAGTCCACACTCAGCTATGTAGATTTCTCCCCACGATAAACTGTTACGTTCCTCTAAGATACTACCTCTATGCACTCCTCAAACAAAAATGAAATGGTCTCCAGCAAACAAAAATAAAACGACTCACCAATTGGCTTGAGCGAACTCCGTACACATCAAATGGGTTTGAACTTTCTAGAAAACAACTTCTTGTTCAGAAAATGGAACGAATCCTATCTCATGACCCCGGAGACACCATTCCGCTCCAACATCTCTTCATACTGCAAGCAACAATCCAATTTTCTTTCATTGGAGACAACAGGTTTAAGTCCTTCCTGCGGGTGATCGATGGCTCTAAACATCGGTGGCGGTAGCTCACGGTGGTTGGACAGATCTCCCTCACAAAATCATCATTGGTGGACAGTCCAATGGTGAACACGCCTAATGAGACTTTTCTCTCTTTCACACCAGCACTTTCTCCTAATTGACGGCCTCTTCAATCCATCAGATCTTGATGCAACGTTGTTGTTGTGTAATGGCAACAATTTAACTCTCATCAAAATAGACCGCGGGCGATGTTTACCTCTTCATGGTAATCTTCTTACAGACATGTTCATCTAAGTGTAGAGAAGCAACATAATAGCAGATTAAACCGACCCTCGGATCGAATTCCACGAAATGCCAGATGCTATGAGAGCAGACATAAAGGGATCAGATCCTAGCAGCCACACGAATTAATTTTCAACATTGCTTCTTTTATCTCAACAACACCAGTCTCATATGCTTCACACTCAATCACATGGAATGCCTCAAGGAGTTGGAAAAACACTTGCACACTTAAAAATGCTTGCCCTCTGGTGCACGAATTGGCGCTACATCACTGATCGGCCCTGTGGCACACGACAGCGGCTCTTTCCCTTGTTGTGTCTTCACACGTCCAGAGATACAAATGCAGACATCGAATTTTCTCCAATTCGCGGTAGCAACAAATGTATCTCCTCTCATGAGCTCAGGTACGCTAGGCTCTGATTCCTGTTAAAACGGTGACAACAAATTAATTTCCCAGGATTAGGATTTAAAACGGTGACAACAAATTTCCCAGTATTAGGATTTTATATCCTATAATTCAGTATTGGTTGTTAAAATGGTGATAACAAATTTCTCACGATTAGGATTTTAGATCCTATAATTCAACATTTGTTCTAATTAAATTAGACTAAGTTAGAATTTGGTTATGAGCATATTTAATAATCATATATAATTTTTTGTATGTTCAATTAGGATTTTAGATCTTATAATTCAATATTGGTTATAATTAAATTAGATTAAGTTAGAATTTGGTTATGAGCACATTCAATAATCATATATAATTTTTTTGTATGTCCATAGAAATTGTATGAGTGAGTTGCTATAATCTCCATTAGTTGAATAATAAAACAATCAATACTTCTGTTTGATAGACGTAACCAACATTTGAGTAAACCACTTAAATCTCTGAATTATATATGTGATCTATTCTGTATTGTTTTCTGATTCGTTTTATTTTTTATTTTACGTTTTTTTTTTGCTGTAGTGGTATCAGAGCTGTGTTTGGAAATCCGTGAGCTCAAACAGTGGAGGATCCGGATAGGAGGAGCTTTGTTTCCAAAAATTCGTGAAGTCAAACCGTGGAGGATCAGTGTGCTTGATAGGAGCGCTGATCAGCGCTGGGCATCAAGGACTGTAGGAGCGCTGGGCTGTATGCGGGAAGGGAGCGCTGACCTTTTCTGCAAATGATTTCAGCGCTGGGGAAGGGAGTGTCGGCTTCCTTTAAATCAAAATCCACGATGTCATTTAACTCGCATGTTTTTCTTATGGAGTGAAACGAATATATGGTATGGTTTTTTTTTTTAAAGTTTAAGGTATTAAATTTGTACGGTGAAGGATTTATGAAAAGGTTAATTTATATTATATTATAAAACATAAATTCAAGTGAGATGGATGTTTTATATAATATATTTGAGGTGGACTTTCTATATATTATTAAAAGGTTTTTTAATTAAACTTTTTTACCAATCATCTTTTTATATATTTTTTGAAAGGGCATTGGTTATTATAAGCAGTTGTGTATTTGTTTTTGAAATGTTTTTTCTAATGGTGAAATTCATAGTGTTAAATTTGAAATCGAGAAGTTTGATGGAAAAAACAATTTCGAGATCTGAAAGGTTAAGATGCATGATCTCTTTATACAACAAGGCATGGTGAAGGTGCTTTTGGGAAAAGAAACATAGTTCGTGTCCATAACAGACGAAGACTGGGATGATATGGATGCGAGAGCACTGGGTGCTATACTCCTGTGTTTGGACGACGATGTTCTATTCAATATTGTCTCAGAGAAGACAACAGTGGGTTTATGGACAAAGTTGGAAAGCTTGTATATGACGAAATCCTTGAAAAACAGTATCTTCCTAAAAAGGTAATTGTTCAGTTTATGCATGAAAGAAAGTACGAATATAGATGATCATTTAAATGCTTTTAATACTCTCTTAGTTCAGTTGACTAGCATGGGAGTGAAATTTGAATCCGAATATAAGCAATTACATTATTGTCTTCTTTGCCTGTGTCATGGGATCACTTTGTTACCTCTATTAGTCTCAGTTCAACAGAAAGTATTGAGTTTCATGATATTGTTGGAGCTTTACTGTCTGAGGAAACAAGGAAGAAATCCAATTCAGAAACCTCTACATCCGAGGCAATGGTGATCAAAGGAAGAACTAAAGAAAGAGGACACGGTCAAAGGGATTTATCTCGATCAAAGTCGAAGGGTAGAAAGAACAAGCTTAAGTGTTGGTTTTGTGGAAAATCTGGACACTTGAAGAAGGACTGTTGGAAGCGAGAACAAGCCTCCAGAGAAGACCCTCCAAAAGAGATGAAGGAAGTAAATGCAACCAAAACATGTTCAGCAACAAGTTCAGGTATGATTGATGAAGTTTTATCAATTAGTATTGGTTCATGTCATGTTCAATAGTGGTTACTAAATTCTTGTGCTTCAAATCACATGTGTCTTCATAGATGCTGGTTTATTACTTACCAGTCTATAGATGATGGAATAGTTTACATGGGAAATGATATTTCATGTAAAGTTGTAGGAATTGGTAGCATTCGAATTAAGATGTTTGATGGAACTGTTAAAATACTAACTGATGTGAGACATGTACCTAAGCTTAGAAAGAACCTAATCTCTTTGGGAGTCTTAGAAACAGGAGGTTACAAGAGTATTGTTCAAGGTGGAGTTATGAAGGTCTACAAAGGAATCCTACTAGTTATGAAAGAAAAGAAGGTTGGTAACCTGTTTATGTTAGAAGGAAGAACTGAGTCAGATCATGCGACAACGATATCTGAGAATGACAGTGATTATGTTCGGTTGTGGCATCAACGGTTGGGCCATATGAGTGAACAATGATTGAAGGTATTATCTAATCGCAAATTGCTTCCTAGTCTAAAGTCTTTAAAGTTAGATTTTTGCAAGCAGTGTGTTTACGGAAAACAAAATAGGCAGAAATTTAAAACTAGAAGACACACTAGTGAAGGAATCCTAGAATATATCCATTCTGATATTTGGGGACCATCCCCTACTATTTCATATGGAGGATCATCATATTTTATAACTTTTATATATTATTTCTCTAGGAAGGTTTGGGTATATATGTTGAAGAGTAAAGCTGATATATTTACATTTTTCAAGTAGTTTAGAGATTTAGTGGAAAAGAGCACTGGTAAATCCAGTAAATGTTTAAGAACTAATAATGGCGGTGAATTTATGTTAATGGAGCTTCAGAATTATTGCAAGGAATTTGGAATTGATAGGCATAAAATCACTACCTATATTCCTGAACAAAACAGAGTTGTTGAACACATGAACATGACTCTTCTAGAGAGAGAAAGGAGTATGTTGAGTAACGCCAACTTGCAACAAGAACTATGGGCAGAAGTTGTATCTACAACTTGTTATCTGGTGAATCGATGACCATCAACAACAATAGAATGAAAAACTCCTAAAGAGGTATGGATAGGTAACCCTTGTAGTTATTCTAATATTAAAGTTTTTGGTTGTGATGCCTATGCTCTAATTTTGAAACATCAACGTTCTAAATTAGATCCACAATAAGAAAGTTTTATATTTGTTGGATATGGTGATGGTATTAAGGGGTATAGGATGTGGGATCCTACTTCCCACAAGAACACCATTAACAGAGATGTAATATTTGATGAATCATCTCTCATCAAATCAAATGTAGATGTTCAAATGAAATAGGAAGAAGCACCAAAGTATCAACAAATTCAGTTTGAAACCAATGAAAGTGAACATCAACAAGTTTTAGAATATGTTCATGAAGAGTCTCCTGCAACAGAGGAATACATAGTTGATGACGACAGTCAACATATTGTGGATAAGCCACAAACTTCCCTAAGGAGATCTATGCGGGTCAGAAATCCTCCAAGAAGGTATGATGATTTTGTTTCATCAGTTTCTTTGAGTACTAATGATGATGAACCTTCGTGCTATTAGTAAGTTGTGAAGGGTTCTAACAATGATAAATGGAAAGAAGCGATGAAGGATGAAATGAAGGCATTAGAGAGGAATGCTACCTGGAACCTCATAGAACTTCCAAGAGACAAAAAAAATGTGGGTTGCAAGTGGGTCTACAAGTTGAAGAAGGGTGTTGATGATAAGGTGGAAAGGTACAAAGAAAGGTTGGTTGTGAAAGGATATTCTCAGGAAGAAGGTATTGACTTTCATGATATTTTTTCACTAGTTGTAAAGACTATTTCAATTCGAATGGTGTTAGCATTAGTTGCATTGCTTGATTTGGAGTTTGAGCAACTAGATGTTAAAAATTCTTTCTTACATGGAGATTTGGATGAGGAAATTTACATGGAACAAATGGAAGGGTTTGTTCAAAATCACAACAAGAAATTTGTTTGCGGGCTCAAGAAATCATTGTATGGTCTGAGGCAGTCGCCCAGACAATGGTACAAGAAATTTGACTCTTTCATGGTGAGCTAGAATTATACAAGGAGTGAATATGATCATTGTGTCTACTTTAAGAAATTGAATAATGGCATATTCATTATCTTAGTATTTTATGTTGATGATATGATTTTAGCAAGAAAAAAAATAACTGAGATCAATAGGTTAAAGGCTCAGATGGCTAGGGCATTCGATATGAAAGATCTAGGAGCAACAAGGAACATTTTGGGCATGGAGATAATCAGAGACAGGAGGAATGGTAAGCTTTGGTTGTCACAAGAAAAGTATGTTGATAATATAATTTTGAGGTTTGGTATGAACAATGTGAAACCAATTTTAGTCCCTTTGACTTCCCATCTTAAGATTTCTTCAAGTTTATGTTCTAGTACAAAAGAATAAAATGAATACATGTCTCGAATACCATATGCTAATGAAGTATGAAGTTTAATGTATGCGATGGTTAGTACAAGGCCAGACATTTCACATGCAGTTGGGGTTGTTAGTAGGTATATGGAAAATCCAGGTAAAAAGCATTGGGCAATAGTGAAATGGGTTCTTTGGTATCTTAGGGGCACAAGTGATTACTGTATCACCTATAACACCTGTCGTGAGTTAGTCTGTGGATATGTTAATTCTGTTTTTTTAAGTGATTTGGACAAGAAAAGGTCGACGTCAGGGTATGTCTTTACTCTTGCAGGTGGAGATATTAGTTGGATGTCAAAGCTACAAAACATTGTTTCTTTATCCACTACAGAACCAAAATACGTAGATGCTTCACATGCTTGCAAAGAGATAGTTTGGTTGAAAGGTTTGTTTGGTGAGTTTGGAAGGATGCAGGACAAAGTAAAGTTACTTTGTGATAGTCGAATTGCTATTCACTTGGCTAAGAATCCGGCCTATCAGAGTAAAACAAAACATATACCTATCAAGTACCATTTTGTAAGACATGTCATCAGTGAAAGTGGAGTCTCTCTTGAGAAAGTGCATACAAAAGAGAACTGCGCAGACATGTTCACAAAACCAGTACCGTTAGAGAAGATACGATGGTGCTGGGCTTCTCTTGGCTTGCAGAAAAGGTGATGAACAAAAGGAGGAGCAAAGTATTAGGTTAATTGTTGTCAAGGTGTAGATTGTTAAAATGGTGGCAACAAATTTCGCAAGATTAGGATTTTAGATTCTATAATTCAGCATTGGTTGTAACTAAATTAGACTAAGTTGGAATTTGGTTATGAGCGCATTCAATGATTAGTTTATAATGTACATTGATATAATTTCATGTATTCTCGTAGAGGTTGTATGAGTGTCAGTGAGTTGTTGTAATCTCCATTAGTTGAATAATAACACAATCGATACCTCTGCTTGGTGGACGTAGCCCAATGTTTGGGTGAACTATGTAAATCTTTGAGTTATATGTGTGATATGTTCTGTATTGTTTTTTGATTCGTTTTATTTTATGATTTGTTGGCTTCAATGTTAACAATACCAAATTAGAAATCAAATATTAACATAGCATAACAACGAGCAATGATGCTCACAAAACCATGCTTCAATTAATCAAGAAATCACATACATTTATAGTTGAGAGATGAAACACCAAACTTAGAACACTCCCCTAAAATTGTGGATCACAATCCACTAGTATACCAAACTTAGACCAACACTCAACTTCCTACAACAAATCCTCCTAATTTGGACATTATTTCAAAATAAATATCTTAAGGTTCAAATCTTTCCTCAAGTTTTGTGTTCTAAAAAAATGTTTGCACTTTAACATATTTGATGTCTCTTATAACTTGATATATCGAAGGTTAAGATGGATATACTATGGTGGTATAGTAAAAGTGGATTCACCATTCTAAATAGGACTTGAAGTGATTTTAAACCCTTAAGAATATTGTAAAGAAAAAAACAAAAGATACTTTAATTTTGTGTTTGGATACAATATATTGAGTCCAAGTTATAATTATTTTAATGCATTAATTTTCCTCCACTTGTTAATTTTCCATGTTTTTTTTACAAAAATGATTCACCTAAATTCTATATGATAAAATAATTTTACTTCAAAATTGACTAGTCAAGTTTTATATACTTTAAGATAAGTATTGATTCTTAAAATTTTCCATATTTACTAGTATGAGTAACTTTTATGGGTATGTTTAAAGTGCTCAAATAATATTGCACAAAAAACCATTTCTTTAAATATATTCTTTTTGCATATTATAATTATTATTATTTTCATAAATATATGATTTTTGGATTATTTTTTAGATTTTAGAAATCTTGTTTACCTACATCTAAGGTTTTATTATTGTTAGGGAATTTTGAATTTTATATATGGGTAAGTATATGAAGTTGGTGGATCTTTTGCATGTAGTCCAATATCTAAAAAAAAATCATGTTACAAGAATATAGACTATGAATGAATTTAAAAAAATCTGATTAAAAAATAAAAATAAAGGGGATCAAATCCCTTGAACTTTCCTCAAGTTTACTTAATACCTTTCAAATATATTTTAAGTAAAAAAGTGGTATTAGTCATCCATGGTATTAGTCATCCATGGTATTAGTCTCCCATATTTTTGATATCTTTGATATTATTATTTCCATAAAGAGAAAATTACAATGGATATGCTAATAGAGGTAGCCCACATTGCATTATTTTAATTTTAATTGCTCTTGCATATGGGATTACTATAATCCCTCAGCCCGAAAGGCAGTGATTAATAAACGTCTAAGACAATAATAAAGAACAATCGTGATAACATTCATGATTATGATTTTCCCTAACGGATAACTCTGTTGTATTTCTTACAACGTCTGTGAACATACTGCAAAATGCAATCGTGAAGCAAAGGAACAAAAAAGCTGATGACTAGTTCCACGTAATGAAACATTCACGATTATGAGTATCCTCATCAATAGTTTTGGTTGTTGTGAAAATGACGGGAAAAGAATCTACCTTCCAATTAAGGAACAGGAAGAAAGAAACGCTCGAGAAACTGCCTTTGAATCCAAGAACATTGGAAAGAGAGAAAAATACTTTTACTGTTGGCACTGCTGATTACGAAGAAATATAAATAACAATTTTATAAGAATTGTAATAAAGAAAACAGGAAGTATGCCTAGCCTTGAGAATTTTAGAGTATGGCAACTTTTTTAGAAGTGGAATTTTTCTTTTTAAACCATTTTGGATGCAAATTATTTAGAGAGATAAAAGGGTATGTATTAACAAATTCTAGTCAGGCGATGAAGACCTATTCATCCACGGTCTATTCTACTTCATTCAATTTTTCTTAGAATCAGTTTGACGAGACAACTCGCCAATTTCACACTGTGAAATATAATGTATCTAGTGGCCGTAAAGAGGAGCTTTTTCGATTTCCATGTTCTCGTGTTTGGAGCAGCAGTCAGTGACATAACGGTGACCTCTATAACGTTACGAAAATATAGAATTGTGACCTCTATAAGCTTAATCATTATTACTTTTATATATATATATATATAGCCTGATCAGACTGTTTATTAAAAATAGAGAAATATATAAATTTTACAGATTTATCAAAACATATTTATATCCTTACCATCTAGTTATATTCTTAGTTTCCTTATGAGTTGTTCACCATTAGGAAGGAGAAGTTGCTTAATCATTATTACTTATATATATCCTGATCAGATTGTCTATTAAAAATAGAGAAATATATAAATTTTATAGATTTATCAAAACATATTTATATCCTTACCATCTAGTTATATTCTTAGTTGCCTTATGAGTTGTACATATTTATATCCTTACCATCTAGTTATATTCTTAGTTGCCTTATGAGTTGTTCACCATTACGAGAGCAAGGAAGGAGAAGTTGCCTAATGGAACTCTAGTATCACAAATGCATGGGGTGGGATCTTCAAAGGGATAAAGTGACCACAAAACGCATCTTCATGCCATTGAAAGCGGTGTCTCACCGACAAGTGAACCATTAAAGAAGGATTTGCTATTGGAAGGCCAGTAAGGTCCCAATCTCTGGTAAGGAGGGAATTACAGCTCTCGTCTTTCTCAGATACCTTTGAGTGGGTGCAGGCTCGTTTCAATTCAATCTCTTTATTTGAACAGCATTCTAAAGGCAGATAATGTGATTTGTCCAATGGCATATGTAACATGAATGCTGGTCTAAGTCTAAGCTAAGGTTACAACATTACATAAAGAAATTTAAAAAGTTTGATTGTTGCAAGCTAGTGTAACATGTGTTATCTTTATGTATAAGTTTTTTTTCTTTCTTTTTTTCAAATCTTGAAGTTTTTGAATTTTTTCATCATTTTCGGCTTTATCTCTATCTTCACTCTGCACTTCTTCTATTTGAAGCATGATTTCTTCATTCTTTTTTTCTTGAACCTATGTTCCTCAAATTTGTGCTCATTTTGTTTAGCATCTCCATAACTTTTCTCAAAAAGACAACTATCAATGTTGTTCATAAATATTACAATGTCATTTTCTTCTACAACAACTTCTTTGTTGTTTACTAACTTTGTCACTTGCTGTTCCTAAATGTCAAAACCTACAGACTCAAAAACATTCATTAGAATATTTAAATCAATACAATTTTTGATCTTTTCATTTTTCTCTCCTCCAATGCGGTTTTCATTACGTTGTGGCTTTTCAAGCCATTTTTCAAGGAACTTCAAATCTTTTTCAAAATCTATTGGCACTGCATCTAGGTGATCTTCTTCATCTGCTTCTGTTGGTTCTCCTAGCTCTGTTGCTGCAACTTTAAATACTTCATCTATATTAACCTTTGTTTCAGTTTGGATATTGTCTACAACATCATCCAACACATTTTTTTTCAATTTCCTCAATAGTCTTCATTATTGCTGCAGATTCTTCATCATTCATTATTTCAAGGAGGTGTCCTCTTCTATATATATAGTATTTTCTGATTTATCTTCAACCAATCATCATTTGACATGTTCTCTTCATCATGCATTGCTTCAATGATAGTTTCTTCATTACAATCATCATTATCCACATGCAACTCAACACAAAGGGATTCAACATCTTCTATAGGTTCACCATCAACTTTAGAAGTTTCTTCATGTATAGATACATATGCTACATGTTCTTCATCATTCAACTGTATGTTCACACAGTGGGGTTCATTCATAACAAACAAAAGCTTCGTGTAATGTATCAATATGCAACAAAATGTTTATTCTCTTTTCACTATACTTCATCTCTCGAATATCCCCCAAAAAAAATTGCATTGTCTATTTTACCAAACTCATATAAAATAGTAGAAATAATGCTATTATCTATTGTTGATATAATAAGATACAATGATATTGCACCTTTTTTCTTGTCATGTGGGTTGATAAAGCCTTTTTGAACATAACGCAATACAATTGCTGAGCAAAGTAAATCTTCCATGTTATTTTCCCAAATTTCATAATTTATACCTGAGAAATGTGATAGAATCAACATTAATCTGTTCAATATTTCATATATTTCTTCATCTATATGAGGCTTGATCTTCTCTTCATCAGGTATCAATTCTCTTTCGAGTTGTTTAATTCTCCTTTGTTGACCCATGAGAGTAGAAAGTAACAATATTAATATATTGATGTCCCCATGACTACAGTAGCGGTACTTCTTCCATGCAACAACACTGGGATTGAACATCAACAATTTCTCTCTGAATAGTGAATGAACTGGCTTTGAAAAATTCTACACACAAACAAAAGTCGACAGTGTATTGCTCCCCATGATCAACTGTCAGGTTCCTCTAACAAACTACCTCTATGCACTCCTCAAACAAAAATGCAACGATCTCCAGCAAACAAAAATAAAATGATTCAGTAATTGGCTTGAGCGAACTCCGTACACATCAAATGGGTTTAAACTTTGTACACAACAACTTGTTGTTCTGAAAATGCAACGAATCTTATCTCATGACCTTGGAGACACCATTCCGCTCCAACATCTCTTCCTACTGCAAGCAACAATCCAATTTTCTTTCATTGGAGACAATAGGTTTAAGTCCTTCTTGCTGGCAATTGATGGCTCTAAACATCGGTGGTTGCAGCTCACGCTGGTTAGGTAGATCTCCCTCACAAAATCATCATTGGTGGATATTCCAATGGCAAAAACTCCTAACGAGGCTTTTTTTGTTGATTAAGGTTGGTTGTCATTGATGTCAACCCTTGAAGAAAGACCCGTAGCACAAAGTTTTGGGTAATGGACCCAATAGTGTTTGATGTAAATATGACTCATTATTGTTTTTTCATAGTTGATAAGAATTAAATATGGATGAACTCCAAAGTGGTCCCCTTATGGTGAAAGCCCTCACGGGAAGACGCTTTGTGGAGTAAGAGAACCCGTGCTTAATTATGGAATAATGAGATGAAGGAAAGTGAATTTGTCAGGGAAAATATCCTATATGG
>ML777046.1:0-26151 GCA_009831015.1 Picea engelmannii
TAGGTTAGTTTTGGATTAAATAAAATAATATTAAATAAAAACATTTAAACAAATTAAAATTTAATACATAAAAAATAAAATACAAAAAACATAAACAAAAACATAAAATATTTAAAAAACAAAACATATTAAATAAACACATATAATAAAACAAAATTAAACAACATAAAATATAAAACATAATATACAAAACATATAATAAAAATAAACAAAATAAAACAAATTTAAAACAAACAAAAAACAAACTTCAAAAACATAACGTAAGCATATAACATAAAACACATAAATAAAAACTATTAAAAAACAATTAAAAACAAACACTAATAAACGAACTATCCTAAGTCTAGCCCCCCACCCCCTGCTCACGTCACACTCCACTCACACCTACCTCCACGTACCTTCATACACCCCGTACACTCCTCACATCAACATTTAATCAAACGGCCCATAAAAATTCTGGACCCCCCCTCACTATCCGGACTTTAACGAGAGGGGGGGTCCGGAATGAAGTAGTTTTCAAAACCACTCCCCCTCCACGTGTCATAATCCCATTCTAGTGGACCCCCCCACCCCCCCCAAAACCTCTTACCACCTCAGGGGGGGTCCGGAATACCGCTTTCCCTAAAACAAAACCACCTTCTTCAATTTTTGCCATTTTTTTTGCCTGTTCAGTACGTCCTCTTCCGGAGGATATTCTGGGAAAAAAAAGATGGATTTTAAAAATTAGAGAGAGGTTTTTTCTTGGAATGGGCTGACGAACAAAAACCTCTCTCATTTTTTTCAATAGAGCTACGAGTAGAGAGAATAGAAGCTGTCTTTCAGCCTCTTTTTTCACATTTTCGGTTTATCTGTTACAGTCCCGATCTTGCAGGAGAAGTTACGACCAGTTGGGGACGAATTTGGTGAAACCGAAGGATGTTTTTTTCCAAAACATGCCCATATACAATAACCTCCTTCCGTTTTCACCCAGGTGTCATCATTCAAGAGAAAAATATGTCTGTTTGGACCCCTTTTTCGCAGAAAACCGGTCCGTTTTTCATGGCAGACAACTCCAAATTTTGTGGGAGTGGTGGCTATTTTTGGCCGAGGCGGTTAAACCGACTTCCAAAACTTATTGGGATGGTCTATCCTATTTATTCAGAGGGTTTTAATGTAATAGGGTTCGACCTGTGAGGTTCCTTGCTGGGGACTGTGGGCTGTGTTTGGCCAGAGAACATTTTCTGTAATATTTAGATGATCAATCAGCAATGGGCATGATTTCTTTTACAGGATTCCTGTGTGGATGTGTTGGTGGTGTTCTCTCTCTGTTAAGTGTTTTCCTGTGATCATTACGCTTGTTTTAATTTTCTCATTATTAGAATAAAGTAAACAGAGCAGAATTTATTGGCAAATACTCTGCATCTGTCCTTTTGATAATCTGTATGTTATTCTGCTAAAAATCTTAGATAAGGAATTCTTAGCTGCTCCTTGGCTTGGCTTTTTCCTCCCCTATTTCTTCCTAAAATCGACACCATCAAGACTTAATTCAATCCATCACTTCCACTACCTTGCCCTGTTTAAGAGTTATGTCTAAGATCTGAGAGTTAATCACATTTTTAAGCGTAGACCCCATTTGCCCAATGGCCCTCCTTGCTTTTCCAAAACAACCATTTAAAAACCCCAACCCCACACTTGCATAACTAGCCTAATACCTATTAAAACAAATATATATCAGACAGAGAGATCCCTCTCTGAGTCTTGGAGGGATAGATCCAAGACTTGAAGCGGTTTTGATGTTGCCTCTGTAACTGCCATCACAGCCTTGGGAAAATTACAGAGCGCTAACACATTGTATTTTTCAACAATAAACTGTGTAAAATCATCTCACAACATGTCCTTTTCCCAGGTGAGTGATGAAATTTAAAGAGCGTCAAATCCAACCTTATCAATGTTATGCTTGGAATTAATTTCACCAAATCAGAGATACCGAAGGCACACATCTAAACGGCTGAGGCACCAGTGCTTTCATCAAAGGCTGAGATTGAATTCCGGACCCCCCCCGACCGTTTTGCCTTTAACGGTGGGGGGGGGGGGTCCAGAATGAAGCGGTTTTCTCGGCGGGCCCTGTCCCAACGTGTCACCCATCCGTCGCATTGGACCTCCTCCACTCCAAACTACTTACCGCTTACCATCCTCCCCACTTRCCATTCATCATTTCCTGACATTCCCCATCACCTCATGATATCATCCTCYATTTTCCAGCCACCCATCCATGAATAARCAAGACTTAGGATAAAGACATTAGGTTAATAATCATGATTAAACCTGTTAATAATAAATTAATTAATAATTGAGTTGACATGTTAGTGATTGATGAATTGTTAATTAATTAAGTTAGTAATTAGGTTAGAAATTAATTAATTARTAATTAGTCAGTTTAATAAGTAGGTTAGTTTTGGATTAAATAAAATAATATTAAATAAAAACATTTAAACAAATTAAAATTTAATACATAAAAAATAAAATACAAAAAACATAAACAAAAACATAAAATATTTAAAAAACAAAACATATTAAATAAACACATATAATAAAACAAAATTAAACAACATAAAATATAAAACATAATATACAAAACATATAATAAAAATAAACAAAATAAAACAAATTTAAAACAAACAAAAAACAAACTTCAAAAACATAACGTAAGCATATAACATAAAACACATAAATAAAAACTATTAAAAAACAATTAAAAACAAACACTAATAAACGAACTATCCTAAGTCTAGCCCCCCACCCCCTGCTCACGTCACACTCCACTCACACCTACCTCCACGTACCTTCATACACCCCGTACACTCCTCACATCAACATTTAATCAAACGGCCCATAAAAATTCTGGACCCCCCCTCACTATCCGGACTTTAACGAGAGGGGGGGTCCGGAATGAAGTAGTTTTCAAAACCACTCCCCCTCCACGTGTCATAATCCCATTCTAGTGGACCCCCCCACCCCCCCCAAAACCTCTTACCACCTCAGGGGGGGTCCGGAATACCGCTTTCCCTAAAACAAAACCACCTTTTTCAATTTTTGCCATTTTTTTTGCCTGTTCAGTACGTCGTCTTCCGGAGGAGATTCTGGGAAAAACAAGATGGATTTTAAAAATTAGAGAGAGGTTTTTTCTCAGAATGGGCTGACGAACAAAAACCTCTCTCATTTTTTTCAATAGAGCTACGAGTAGAGAGAATAGAAGCTGTCTTTCAGCCTCTTTTTTCGCATTTTCGGTTTATCTGTTACAGTCCCGATCTTGCAGGAGCAGTTACGACCAGTTGGGGACGAATTTGGTGAAACGGAAGGAGGTTTTTTTCCAAAACATGCCCGTATACAATAACCTCCTTCCTTTTTCACCCGGGTGTCATCGTTCAAGAGAAAAACATGTCTGTTCGGACCCCTTTTTCGCAGAAAACCGGTCCGTTTTTCATGGCAGACAACTCTAAATTTTGTGGGAGTGGTGGCTATTTTTGCCCGAGTCGGTTAAACCGACTTCCAAAACTTATTGGGATGGTCTATCCTATTTATTCAGAGGTTTTTAATGTAATAGGGTTCGACCTGTGAGGTTCCTTGCTGGGGACTGTGGGCTGTGTTTGGCCAGAGAACATTTTCTGTAATATTTAGATGATCAATCAGCAATGGGCATGCTTTCTTTTACAGGATTCCTGTGTGGATGTTTTGGTGGTGTTCTCTCTCTGTTAAGTGTTTTCCTGTGATCATTACGCTTGTTTTCATTTTCTCATTATTAGAAGAAAGTAAACAGAGCAGAATTTATTGGCAAATACTCTGCATCTGTCCTTTTGATAATCTGTATGTTATTCTGCTAAAAATCTTAGATAAGGAATTCTTAGCTGCTCCTTGGCTTGGATTTTTCCTCCCCTATTTCTTCCTAAAATCGACACCATCAAGACTTAATTCAATCCAGCACTTCCACTACCTTGCCCTGTTTAAGAGTTATGTCTAAGATCTGAGAGTTAATCACATTTTTAAGCGTAGACCCCATTTGCCCAATGGCCCTCCTTGCTGTTCCAAAACAACCATTTAAAAACCCCAACCCCACACTTGCATAACTAGCCTAATACCTATTAAAACAAAGCTATATCAGACAGAGAGATCCCTCTCTGAGTCTTGGAGGGCTAGATCCAAGACTTGAAGCGGTTTTGATGTTGCCTCTGTAACTGCCATCACAGCCTTGGGAAAATTACAGAGCGCTAACACATTGTATTTTTCAACAATAAACTGTGTAAAATCATCTCGCAACATGTCCTTTTCGCATGTGAGTGATGAAATTTAAAGTGTGTCAAATCCAACCTTATCAATGTTATGCTTGGAATTAATTTCACCAAATCTTTGCATATTAAAAGGATATGATTATGGAGGAAATGAGTAGGATGTTGTAGGTAAGGTATCAAGTCCACCAGAATCTAAGAAGAGATCAGGATATAAAGAATAAAAGGAATCATAAATAAGAACATGAAAGGAATCTCTTGAGATATGATATTTAACAATGGTATTCTCAAGACATTTCTCTTCACTTTCTTTAAAACTCTCACTCTGTTTTGGTGATAAATTCTTCAACATAATATGATAATCTAGATTTCCCTCCCGTATGATAGATAATTCAAAACTTACGTGACAAACGTCTAGTCTTTCCTGTGGATAAAGTACATTTTGAGGATGAAGGTTTAAGGTTTCTCCTTCCAATTGCATATCTTCTTCTCTAATCAGTTTCATAGGAGTCTTAGAATGTTTAAGATGATTTTCGTCGCTTAAGTGTTCTTCAATGATTGAGTTTAAATATTGATTAGAGTATGAGTTACAAGAATGAGGATATTCACCTTGACCAAGAATCGAATCTTCTTCCACGATGGTCGAAGACTGAAAATATAATGATTCAGTGGAAAAACCAGTTTGGTTGTCGCTAAGAACCTGGTCAATAGATTCTACCTCCCTTGCCTGTTCAAAATTTTCGGATGGATTCCTCTCATCTTGCTAAAAAAATTATTCTCACAATTGAGTGATAGGATTCGAAACTGGTTCTTCATTCGTGATTGAATATGACTAGATGAAAGGGATGCAAGCATCATCGAGGAGATTTAATACAAATGACATTTCTTCGAGATTAAATTTATAGAGGATATGATAGATTCTTGTCAGAAAGTCTTCCGAAGATGAATCGCCATTGATTAGTGAAGTCTGAAATTTTTCACATAATTGATTGTAATCATAAATTTTAAGAGCATCTAAAAATTCATCTACAAATTGAAACCAATAAAAAATGTGACATGCTGGAAAAGACTCAAACCAATGTTTAATCTGACCTCTAAAAGTAAAAGCGAACAATTTGCATAAAACTCTTAAATAAAAAATGTCATGTTTGATGCATTTGCACCAAAACTTGTTAAGGTGGTCTTTAGCAGATGCATTGCCTCCACCATCAAAGGTGAGTTTGGACAAGCAAGAGACTGTCTCGTTGGGAACATCGGGTAATGAGAAGTGGAAAGCATGTTCCAACACAGTGATTTGGGGAGCCATGGGAAAATTAAATACATTTGAAATAAAGGCTCCTACAAGGCTAGCTTATCAGTCGGCCCTCCTTCTAGCGCCATTTGTAGATGGGCAAAAATGACCATCTGTCAATTGGAAGAATGAGTTTGGCCCAGGGTTGTCTAAGTAACCCAAGTCGTTTGGTATAACTCGTCCTGACGGGTTTAATGGCTCCGTTACCCAATCTAAAAATCCTAAAAGAAATAATCATCTAATTACTAAACACTATATATATATATATATATATATATATATATATATATATATATATATGTACATGTGCTCTAATGTAACTGTAGTAGGTGTATTTAAGTAAAAGATAGATAACTCTTATTTATGGACATTATTTACAGGCTGCAAGTTTTAATCTAAACTTACGAAACTCAATGTGAAAATGACTACTTTGAAGAAGCAGATAAAGAAAGCACATAAAAATATTTTTTGATTTTTCCTTTATAAGTCTTAAACTAATAAAATAAAATGTTATAAAATGGAAACGTATGGATAGTCAAAATCTAAAACATACGTTCAAATTTCAGTGGTAAACAAATAGCAGAAAAATGTAAACAAGCTAACCTGTTAATGAGCTAATGATATGCATCCAAACATATGTACGATCAGAGAACATCTAACCACCTTGTCCAGGAGGAAAACCTACAATGAACCTTAAATCTATTCTAAATAAATGCAGAACAATTGTGTTGGCAGTTCAATTTTAATAACAGAAAGAGTGATACAAATAGTTACTGTGATCTCATGATTTCAAGTAATTACATTAAGAAAAATCTGTTAGCAATAACCTTGCATTTAATCTTTCAATGAAAATTAAGGAGAAATCATGTAATTGAAGCTGAATAGATGATCACATGATTAATATCTAAAGCATCATTTATGGACAACATTTATAAAGGAATTATCCCAAAACATAATAAATTATGAAGACTAAAGCTATCAAAACCTATTATCATATCAGGATAAACAAAACTTAAATGAAGACACCATCCACAAGAATCTAAAGCTAAAATGTGCATTGTTGTTCCATTAAAGTTTGTAAATCAAATGTCCATCTTCTGACCCAGGCGAGGATTCCTTCATTACAAAAATATCTAGTATTTAAAGAGTTCAGTCAAGATAAACATCTTATCTTGTGGGATAAGATTAAATCTCAAAATGATTTACTAATTACAAAATAGAGGGTAATAGAACCACTCCATATCACACTGTATCTCTCAAAACTATAAAAAGCTTGTTTCTGTTTACAAAAGATGAGCCAATGAAATGGATAATAAGCTCAGAAATGGTCCATATCATCAGATCACCACCAACCACACGATATCCTAAAAGGAAAAATGAAAATAAAGGAGTTTAGATATTATTCTAACCAATAATTTCCAAAAATTCGAATGAGAATAGACTGGCTACAAAATCAGTTGATTTTGTAGTTAGTTTTATTTTAAACAACAAAAATCTAATTAAATATACATTAATAGAAAAACTAAACAAAAACACAACTAAGATAAACAAACAAATCTTTACCTCTTAACTGCATCTAAATTTGACTCATAAGACCTCAGAGTTAACTACTGTTGTGACACACTCAACATTCTTTATTATTACATTTCCAATTCTTTTAAAGTGCTTCCCTTGCCTTTGAGTACTGAACTTTAGTCAATGATTTTCACTCATTAATGAGTCGATCTAAGTGGTGAGGGTTTTGATCTACAGTTGAAGGGAAGGTATATCTGTGTAATATTTGTCGATCCAAAACAAACGAACCTCACACCGTGGATCTGGAACAATTGTTTGAGGATATGTATGGCCGTGTTTCAGAATGCTACCATTGTTGTCTGTGGGTTCTTTACCGAGTTTGATCCCTGGAAAATCTTCGCTATGCTTCAGGCACGGTGGTAGATTGTCTACGAAATCGTAGGTCTGGCTAAGATCTGGTTTGAGGTATCTTGGGTCTTCTTTTGCCAAGAATTTCTCGATCTCCGAATTAGAGCTCTCATGGACCTCGATCACTTTGATCAAGTTCATATGAGACTTCGATTTATTTCGTAGGCTCCTAGAAATTAATATCCCTGCCCTTTTGTTTTTAAACCCTATATCCAAGTCGTTTTTAGACAGTTTGCATGAGGGCCTGTTTGCGGTTTTTGCAAAAGTGTTAGGGCAGGCGTACTGCTTGTGGTCATGAAATTTAGAGGCTCTCGGATCAGCATCTTGTTTCTCAGACATAGGCTCATCGAGCGCGGACCTATCACAGGGTTCTTTAGATGAGGAGATTGTTCTGTCAATGGAAGGGATTGGGGTTTCTTCTAACATGGGCTTATCAACCTCTATGGGGCTAGATGTAACAAAGCCATTTCGAGATAGGAAAGTGTCCCAATAGTCACCCTGCAATTTTAAATGATGGACTAACAACATCCTTATCAATCCATGCTGAAATAGACTGGAATTCAAATACTATCTCTTATACTTCTTGGCCATCTTATATAAAATTATTAATAAATAAAAAGGCATATTCAACTGGAAACCGATGAATTTCATTAACAGTCTTATGTGATACAGAGAAACGAGGCCAAAGTGACCCTCACATGTAATGAACTGTATCAAGATTGCCAATAAACCATGCCACCTAGTTTTTAACAGAGATATAGGCATACCTTTATCATAGCACTGGATCTTCCGAGAGGTAAAGAAAAAAAGCCATGGCACCTCCTCCAATTTGGTATTCTTAAACCATTTTTTCTCACTAAGTGGAAGACCTATTTCCTGGCTTAAGAACTCCTCAGTGATTTCAACTTGAATGCACCTACTTTGGCTTGGCATCCATCGAAAGAGAGGGAAAATTCCTGGGCCACTTGCAAGTTGTAACCTTGAAATTTCTCAAGGAATTCAAGCTAGCCTTGACCCTTAAGGTCTTCCCTTGTGTTGTCATACAGGAGTAGGGTTTGTGAGCCATTTGGTTCGATACAGACAATAGGATCCATGTGGATTCGGACAAGCAGTCACGGAGGCAACAAAATCCACTGTAAGCAAGATGGGTTTCACATAACAGAAAGAACCAGGGCTAAAACCAAGGAAATAAAACCCTTGTGAGAATTAAATGGAGGAATAAGGGGTTTCATAAGAGAATTGGGCATTTTGTGTAATGAATCGTTGAGGGTACAGAACAAATCCCGAGACTTAACTTGAAATGATGGACATGTCATTTTCAAAAATCCACTATTAGCAGAGTATAGAATACTACCAGATGCATTTAAGTATCATCATTGTGCAAAGGGTGGAGTTGCTCATTATAAGGTGCTTGGAAAATCAAAGCATAGAAAACAAAGAGAGGATTTATCAATAATCATACATGAAACAAACTCATAGCCTAACATCAATCGATTCTTGGTGTATTATTTAAAGGTCTAGAGTAAACCTCATAACAATGAGAAATTTTAAAACAACTAATTTATTGACATGAGATAGGCCTTAAAGAAAAATATCATTCTCAAAAAGTTGTGTATGATGATTTATTCTCCTAGGGAAATAAGCCTTAAATTCAAATGCAATAAATTCACAAGTTTCAATGCTTCGTTCATGCTTCCAGTCATGAACGAAGCATGAAAACGAGAACCAGGAAAAATAAAATCTTTTTATAGCCTAAAACTCATCTTTCAAGTAGCAATGTTCATGTGATTAAGCGGAGGCAGCTACAAAAATTAATATTCATTGCTTAAAGAAGTGAAAATATTGTGGGGCTGCCAACATGGCCCTTTCTGCAACACCTGCGAAGCAGATGAAGTCTCACCCGAGGTAGAGGCAGGGGTGGTTGCAAGACTCAGGTGTTATGCAACCTTAGTTGGGACACAGATCTGTGATTATATCTTTTACATGGAACTTAGCATAGATCATTCATCAATATTTAACCCTTATTATACTTTGTAGAGAGCATAGAGCTTCACGGTGAATACTCAGATTTACAGTATTTCAGGACTTAACCATAGTAACCCAGATCAGATCCAGTAGATCAGCACTAAGCATCCTCATACACATCAAATCTAACAATCATATATATCTAAGAAGCACAGAGCATAAGTGGATATATCAAAGCACATAGAATACGAAAAGATAAACACATTGAACCAAAGCACAAAGCATAACACACAGATTTACGTGGTTCACCCACCCCTGGGGCTACACCCACAAGATCTTCTTCTTTATTATCGTCTTCAAGCTGTTACAAGCACAAAGCCTCCAAAACCCTTCTTCACATAGGATAGAAGATCTGTGCAGCTCGCTAGATCCTTCTTCCTTGTGTTACAACACTTAGCTTTCTATATCAACCACATAGTAACTTGCACTTATCCTTGCAAGCCTTACACGGTTCACACAGAGAACTTATTTGAAATCACATAGATGCACTAACAATTTCCCTAAGAAATCACATCTACTACTTCTTTCATTGTCTATCCTTCTATTTGTACATTACAAAAGTGGGACTAAGAGTGGGTAAACCCACGGGCCAACATCCCTTTCCCATTACATTAACCCAAAACTGTAAAAGGGGCCCAAAAGTGGACTGAGATCCCGTGATCTCTGCTTCGCCTGACGCTCCATCTTTGACAAGCTATCGAAGTCCAAAAATGGTCAATTATGACCAAGTGTTCCTCAAAACTTGGTCAAGGGCCAACATAGATGAATCAATATTACCTTTTTGAACAATTAGTAATTAATTTGTTATTCTAATTATAGTCACTATTGATCAACAATGAAATTTGTATTTAAGAAATCAATTATATAATTATACTTCAACAAACATTAAAAAGTTTATAAAGAATAATATTGTGTTTGTGAATGGCACCAATCCTCTTTAGAGCACTGAATCTTGGAGACATAAATCCCCTTCTTCAGGGAACCAATCCTAGGAAGCACCAACTCCCTTGTTTTAGGGAACCAACCCTAGGAAGCACCAACTCCCTTGCTTTTAGGGAACCAACCCTAGGAAGCACCAACTCCCTTGTCTTTAGGGCACCAACCCTAAGAAGAACCAACTCCCTTGTCTTTAGGGAACGAACCTAGGAAGCACCAACTCCCTTGTATTTAGGGAACCAAACCTAGGAAGGAAAAACTCCCTTATTTTCACACTTTACTTAGTAAAGGATATGAATCCTTCCTTGCTCTTACTTTCCACCCTCACTACATAAGCATCTTCAACTTTCCTTCTTGGACTCTACTTATGCTTTTGATATTTTGATCTGGACTACAGAGACGATTTCTTCTCACCACTCCTTCTTGTTTATATAGTCTTTAATATGGATTTTATGAGAAGAATGAAATGAATACAAATTATTACCAGATTCTTAACACAAAATAACAGAGATACAGTAAAATTGGTTTTCTATTCAGTAATGAAATAAACTGAAACTATAAAATGCAGCGGAAACAAGCTTGTTGGAATGGTGGTGGCTTATCTCTGAGAAGAGATGTGACAGATGCACTCATTCGAAAGAAGATGATTACAATGAGGCTCTGAAGGCCTTTTACAATAAACAGGAATGACAAAAACCCTAGACATCCAAAAACATAACCCTAGGAGATGAAGCGCCAAAAGTCATGTGGGCCACATTTGGGTAAGTTAGTACATTAACTTCCCGGGGTCGTAACTTTTGCATACGATCTTCATTTTAGGCATATGATAGCCCGTTGGAAAGGTATCATCAAGGAGATTCATTTTTGGGCCTCAATCATGTCGTAGGATGATATAGGAGCACTACTCCATGTCAGCAGCATGCTAGCTAGCCAACACATCTAACACACATTTAATGGAGAAAGGGAGAGGCCCAGCCCTCTCAATTTTGAAATTCAAAATTTCAATAAATGTTGCAATGCTTTTAATGCTAGACCATGCCTTTGTACAGGTAGTGGTTGAGGTTTCCTTTAATGGTTGCTTGCAGCAAGCCCAGGACGTAGTTAGGACTGGGCATCCATTTATGTAATGTAGTCGTAGGAGTACGATGCCAGCCGAGACAGCGATAGCTTAGAGACGGTGAAGAGGATAAGCTCAAGAGAGCCCTATTTTGTAATGAGTCCCTAAGAGTAGAGTAGAGGGTAAGAATAGGAGGGATATTAGGTTGAGAGGTATCGAGAGAGAGAGAGCTGAGACTCATTATAGTCCAACCTTTGTAAATCATTTGTATAGAGACATAGGGATTAATAGAAAAGTAGTTTTTCCTGCATATGGTTGTTCATGTATTTATGTCTCATGAATGAATGTTGTAGATGTATGTTAGATTTTCATTTGCAGGGATAGATAGAATTTGTCTATCTGTTAAGTTGTGATATTCATCTGGCTTCTTTGGGTTGTGCAAGGAGTGCACAACGAAACATGAAAAGTTCTGAGGCCAGCATAAGGAGTGCACATCTGAACTCTGAGGAGTTAGAAAGAACATGCCAGGAGGGCACACTAGGAGGATTCACAGTCACAAAGGAAACCTCAGAGTTACTGAATACTCTGGAGGAGGAATTGTGCAAAGGGAGGCACAGAGAAGAATCAGAACTATTGAAGGTTCTTTAAAGCTATTCCAGGAGGGCATTGAGCATGTGCATAGAGTGCACAGGAGGGACTCTATTTTGAGTTCTGAGGAAAGGGAAGTGTCAAAGAGAAGACACTCACAGGGTTGTTGAATACTCTGTAGGCTCTCAAAGGTGTGCATCAAGCAGAAGAACGACAGGAGGGCGTGAGGCATTTCTTTCCAAGAAACAGACTCAAATCTGAGTTATTCAAAATCTCAGGAGCACCAGGAGTGTGCGAGAGTGGACTTGTTCTAAGCCCATAAGCTCAGAAGAGAAAGAACAAGAAGAATGCACACAGAGAAAACCTCTTGAGGTTTCTAAGTTGACAAAGCTCAGGAGGAGAAGCGTTTCTATAAGGCAGATGATACCTAAAGGAAATGGGCTTGCAAGAGGAAGAGTCGAAGGTTGAGACCTTCGAGACTTAGAAAATATTCTAAGTCAAAAGCCAAGAAAGCTCAGGAGGAAGAGCACAGCTACCGTTGGATTCTACGTCCAGGAAACAGGAGAAGAGCATGCAGGAGAATAGATCTAGGTCATCAAATCTAGCGCAGAGGGCCGATAGTCGTCGGATCCGGAAGAAGGTGCACGAGGTTTAAGCCTCGTAACAATAGAAGGGAGAGGACTCGTCAAGTCCCGAAAGCATTGGGACCATCCATATCAGAGGACGCGTGTCAAGAGACCCACATTTCAGGGATTTGGACACTGGGAGATCGAGAGTGAAGAGTCTCCAAAATCGCGAAAGGACCAAGACTGTCCATCAAGGAGGACATGTGGAAAATGGTCGACGTTTCGTAGAAATTGCCAAAAGGAATAGGACCGTCCATCAAGGAGGACACATGGAAAGTGGTCGAGGTTTCGGGAAAAGGCCCGAAAGATTTTGAGTCATCGATCCAGTTCGATTGTAGTCATTGGTTCCAAAAGGGCCTGGGCTGTTGATATCTCAGAGGGAGAGATTTCAACATTTCGGGACTCAGGTGTTCGAGAGGCCAGGAGTCAGGAGACATGGAGTCCTGACTCTTGAAATCGTGAAATGATCGTGGTCGTCGGTTCCAGAAGGGTCTGGACCGTTGATCTCTCAAGGGGGAGATTTTGGCATTTTGTCATCGGGGAAAACAGAGGGGAAAGTCAGTTGGCACTCATCCCAGAAATCATGAAAGGAGAAATCATGATTGAACAAGGACCGTCCATTCAGTGGCAGATCTAGACCGTTGATTGTCTAGGGGAAATTTCAGACTTCAGGGATTAGAAGGAGGAGAGGTTGGAGTTGCATCGCAACTTCATGAACCCTGAAATCATGACGCGCTCAGAGGAGTTAGCCCCAGGTCATAGGGCATGATCACATGGATGGAGGCTAAGGGAGGAGCCAAATCCCGCTAATCCTTTTCGGCATTTCAGGATCTGGGAGTTCGAAGGACCTAGAATCGGTTACAGCCAGAATCGCGAAATCGCGAACTACGAAATCCTGAAAAGTGGACCATGGTGATGGTTAGTGGCCTTTGATCAAATGCCAAGACATTTCATCATTTCGTGGACTGGGGATTCGAAAGGGAAATGAAGAACGTTTGCATCGCAATTCCTCGAACTACGAAACCCTGAAAGAATTAGGTTTCGGCATTTCGGCGACCAGGAGTTGGAGGGACAAGGAGTCAACCCCTCCACATCGCAAAACATGAAAATCGGAGAGCCGGTTGGATGTTAGCCGCTGGTCATGGGACAGTGGTCATATGAGTCAGGAGTGAAGGTAGGAGCTAGTGGGAGCTAGGCTTTATTTCGAGTTTCGGCAATTTGAAGGACAAGGAGCCTGGGAGAGCTCACATGGAAGAGTCCTGAAACCCCCAAACGCGAAAGGAGTGTTGTTTAAGCCTTGGGTCATAGCCCGAGTTCACCAGAGGATGAAGGGACCTATGGATTCATTCAAAGGGTTCCAATAGGATCCCAAAGAGACATTTTGGCTCAGAAGAATATCGATTCAGAGATCAAGAGGTCAGTGGACCCTACTGAGGTAGGGGGTCTGCATTAAGTGGTATCAGAGCTGATATTTTCGTTTGTAGAATTCAGGCGAAGGAGATAGTAGGTGAAGGAGGAGACAGAGTAATGATGCTCTGTGAATATTGTTGCAAGGTGTGCAGCAAATGATAGACAACCAGGTGAGCTGTAGGAGGACATGGAGATGCTCTCAGACGTAGAGTGATCCATACGCTTGCCAGGAAGGCAGGTGAAAGATGGAAATGGCTACTGAATGCCATGAGCATGGTGGAAGAGGAGACCAGAAGTAGATGAATAAAGAAGATATTGACAAAGAACTCGCTAATATAAGGGAGAGAATGGAACAACTAACATTGAAGATGCAACAGGAGGCAAAAGTACATTGGAGGTACGAATGGCCTCTGAACAGGAAAGCCAAATGGCCTGTTCAAAAGTTGCTAGCCAGAAAACAACAACAAGAGTTGAGGAAGTGGCTAAGGTATGCTAAAAGCCTCAGTGACATAGAGCTGGTTTGCATCTATGAGCCAGAAGTTGGAGAAACCCTCAGTGATGAGGAGGAGAGATCAGTTTCAGATCTCATAAACTACCAAGAGGGCAGGGATGAATTTTCGAATTGCTAGGTGGGAAATGAAATGATATCATTGGAGGATCTCATAGACTATCAGGAGGACAGCCATGGAAATTCATATTGCTAGGTGGGAAATGGTATGATATCAACAGAGGATCTCATAAACTACTAGGTGGGAAAAAGTGGACTTTCAAGTTGTCAGGTGGGCAATGGAAAGAGATCAGTTGAAGGTCTCACGTACTGCCAAGGGGGCAGTGGTAAAATTTCAGATTGCCAAGTGAGCAATGAGATGGGATCAGATGATCTCATAGACTGCCAGGTGGGCAACAAAAAATTCCCAAATTGCCAGGTGGGCAAGGGGAAAGAGGTGAGACTATTTGAAAGTCTCATGAACTCAGAGGAGAGTTCAGATCAGCAAGGAGTGTTGATAGGAGAGAATCATAAGAGAATTATGATCATTGGAGGAATAGAGGTGTTCCTACCAAGCAACCCAGTTGAGTCCAGAGTATGTGTTGCAGATGCAACAAAAGCAGGAGGGAAGCTAACAGAAACTATCATAGAGGAAGAAATGGAGCATACACTAATGTTTTCCCAAGAAGCAGAAGATGAGCATTCAACAGAATGGCTCAAAGTTTTCAGCCAAGAAGTTGGACAGGAAATCACTGTAGTACTAGAAGTTGCGGAAGAAGAAGAAGAAGAAGAGGAAGCATACATCATGAATTTTTTTGACCTGTGTGAAGAATTGGAAGCCCTGGAAAGGAGGGTGATGGTGCAAAGCTTGCACATCCAAGAGGCTAAGTTGGAAGAAGGTAGTTTAACATACCAGCCTGGGGAGAAGCTGGAAGAAGATGGAAGTATGCCAGGAGGAGAAATGGCAGCAACATAACTACCACGAGAAGAAGCTGAGTAGCAGTTCAGTGAGGAAAATACAGAGCTGGAGTCTGCAGCAGAGTGGCCACTTAGTGCCACAAAGAGAGATAAAGATAGTAGGGGAGATCGAGAAGATTTGCCCATTGAAGAGACATAAGTGCAGTAGAGAAGACTGCATAAGGAAAGCCAGCCACTAGAGCAGATGGACGAGGTGATTGAGGAGATCAGGAGTTTGATGTTAAGGTTAGCACAAGAATAATTCAGTAGGAGGAAGTTGAACAACAAGGAACCTACAACAATGGCAGGGAAGAAGAGAAAGAAGCAACACCAAAAGTAGCGAAGCAGAGGGGCAGATGGATAGCTCTAAGGGAAAGTTTGGGATACAGGTGGATTTCAACACTAGAGAAGAGGAGCTCATGATTAGGAGATCATGATTTTTCCAGCTAAGGTCCACCTGATGCACACCCCCTACCTCAGTAGGGTCCACTGACCTCCCGGTGTCTGGATCACTCTCTTCCCTGAGCCGAAACGGCTCTTCGGGCTCCTGCTGGAACCCTTTGAACGAATCCATAAGTCCCTTCTTATTTAGTGACCTCGGGCTATGACCCAAGGCTTAAACAACACTCCTTTTGCGTTTCAGGGTTTTGGGACTCCTGCATGCGAGCTCTCCCAGGATCCTTATCCTTCAAATTGTCGAACCCCGAAATAGAGCCTAGCTCCCACTAGCTCCTACCTTCACTCCTGAATGATATGACCATTGTCCTGTGACCAGTGGCTAACATCCAACAAGCTCTCCTATTTTCACGTTTCATTATATGGAGGGGTTGACTCCTTGGCCCTCCAACTCTCGGTCGCTGAAATGTCGAAACCTAATTCTTTCGGGGTTTTGCAGTTCGGGGAATTGCGATGCAAATGTTACTCCTTTCCTTTTCGAATCCCCAATCCATGAAATGCCGAAATGTATTGGCGTTCGATCAATGGCCACTACCCATGACCATGGTCCACTTTTCGAGATTTCACAATTCATGATTTCACGATTCCGGCTGCAACCGATTCTAGGTCCTTTGAACTCCCGGATCTTGAAATGTCGAAAAGGCTTAGCGGGCTTTGGCTCCTCCCTTAGCCTCCATCCATGCGATCACGCCCTATGACCTAGGGCTAACTCCTTCAAACACGTCGTGATTTTTTTGTTCGTGAAGTTGCGATGCAACTCCAACCTCTCCTCCTTCTAATCCCCAAAGTCTAAAATTTCCCCTAGATAATCAACGGTCCAGATCTGCCACTAAATGGATGGTCCTTGTTCAATCGTGATTTCTCCTTTCACAATTTTTGGGATGAGTGCCAATTGACTCTCCCCTTTATTTTCCCTGATGACAAAATGTCAAAATCTCCCCCTTGAGAGATCAACGGTCCAGACCCTTTGGGAACCGACGACCATGATCGTTTTGCAATTCCGCAAGTCGGGACTCCACGTCTCATGACTCCTGGCCTCTCGAACACCTAGGTCCTGAAATGATGAAATCTCTCCCTATGAGATATCAATGGCCCAGGCCCTTCTTGAGCCAATGGCTACGATCGAACTAGATCGACGGTTCGAAATCTTTCGTTCCTTTTCCCGAAACCTCGACTGCTTTCCACGTGTCCTCCTTGATGGACGGTCCTGGTCCTTTTGGCAATTTCTACGAAACGTCACCCATTTTCCACGTGTCCTCCTTGATGGATGGTCTTGGTCCTTTAGCGAATTCTCCTTTTGCAATTTCGGAGACTCTTCACTCTCGATCTCCCGGTGTCCAAATCCCCAAAATGTGGGTCTCTTGACACGCGTCCTCTAAGATGGATGGTCTTGATGCTTTCGGGACTTGACGATTCCTCTCTTTTCTGCTGTTATGAGGTTTAAATCTCGTGCACCTTCTTCCGGATCTGACGGCTATCAATCTTCTACGCTAGATCTGATGGCCCAGATCTATTCTCCTGCGCTCTCTTCTCCTGTTTCTTGGACATAGACTCAAACGGTAGTTGTGCTCTTCCTCCTGAGATTTCTTGGCTTTTTGAATTAGAAGATTTTCTAAGTCTTGAAGGTCTCGACCTTCAAATCTTCCTCTTGTTTGCCCAGTTCCTTTAGGCCTCATTTGCATTATAGAAATGCTTCTCCTCGTGATCTTTGTCAACTCAAAAACCTCGAAAGGTTTTCTCTGTGCGTGTTCTTCTTGCGCTTTCTCTTCTGAGCTTATGGGCTTAGAACAAGTCCACTCTCGCACACTCCTGGTGCTCCTGATATTTTGAATAACTCAGATTTGAGGCCGTTTCTTGGAAAGAAATACCTCACGCCCTCCTGGCGTTCTTCTTCTTGATGAACACCTTGCAGAGCCTATAGAGTATTTATCAACCCTGTGAATGTCTTCTCTTCGACACTTCCCTTTCCTCAGAACTCGAAATAGAGTCCCTCCTGTGCACTCTATGCACACGCTCAATGCCCTCCTGACAGAGCTTTATAGAACCTTCAGTAGTTCTGATTCTTCTATGTGCCTCCCTTTGCATAGTTCCTCCTCCAGAGTATTTAGTAACTCTGAGGCTTCCTTTGTGTCTGTGAATCCTCTTGGTGTGCCCTCCTGGCATGCTCTTTCTGACTCCTCAGAATTCAGATGCGCACTCCTTGCATTGGCCTCAGAACTTCTCGTGTTCCGTTGTGCACTCCTTGCACAACCCAAAGAACCCAGATGGATATCACAACTTAATAGATAGACAAATTCTATCTATCCCTGCAAATGAAAATCTAACATACATCTACAACATTCATTCATGAGACATAAATACATGAACAACCATATGTAGGAAAAACTTCTTTTCTATTAATCCCTATGTATCTATACAGATGATTTACAAAGGCTGTATTGTAATGAGTCTCATCTCTCTCTCTCTCTCGAGACCTCTCAACCTGAGATCCCTCCTATTCTTACCCTCTACTCTACTCTTAGAGACTCATTACAAAAGAGGGCTCTCTTGAGCTTATCCTCTTCACCGTCTCTGAGCTATCGCTGTCTCGGCTGACATCGTACTCCTATGGCTACATTACATAAATGGATGCCTAGTCCTAACTATGTCCTGGGCTTGCTGCAGGAAACCATTAAAGGAAACCTCAACCACTACCTGTACAAAGGCATGTTCTGGCATTAAAAGCCTTACAACATTTATTGAAATTTCGAATTTCAAAATTGAGAGGGCTGCGCCTCTCCATTTCTCCATTAAATGTGTGTTGGATGTGTTGGCTGGCTGGCATGCTGCTGACATGGAGTGATTCTCCTGCATAATAGGATATCATTGAGAAGCTTTATCTTGAAAAACATTCATTTAGGTCCTCAAAATGGCCCCGGAAGTGAAAATTGCTAAAAATAGTAAATTGCCAAAATTGCTAGAAAATTGTTTTGAGCCAGTTGGAAAAGGTGGGTGGCCACCGATATCCATATAGATCAATCCTCCCTCCTTAGGAAACAATGTTCTCCATTGCATTGATTTTCCCCATCAGATGAGGAAATTTCTGCTGAATTTGGCCCTAGGTGAGCCACTTACCCTGGTGCAGGAGTTTCCCTGCTTTGACAACTCAATAAAGTTGGATCCTTTTCTGTCAAGTTCCCTTGATTTGTGTGTCCACAATATGATCATTGGATTCATGTTGGATGAAGTCAGGCTTGAGCTCTATTGGTGTCAGTTGTTTGGCTACGTCTGAGGTGTCCAATAATGGTGGGAAATAAGGGCAAAGGAGATCCATGTTGAACAATGGGTGCAGGCCAAGGAAAGGAGGAATGTTGAGATCAAAAGAATTATCCCCCACGGCCTTGTTGATGGTGTACAGCCCATAACGAAGTAGGAGAAGCTTCTGATGGGGTCCTATAAGGCATTCTTTCTGCAAGTGCAACCAAACTTTGTCTCCCACCTGGAACTTATGTGGCATCCGATGTTGATCATGGCGTTGTTTGTATTTGTCATCAGACTTTTGTAGGATTTATTGAACCTGTTGGAAAATGTGTTGGATCCGCTCAATGAACCGAGTGGATTTGTCAGCTTTAGCTGGAATAGAAGATGATTTGGTTGAGGTGACCGCAAGGGGAAGTGAAACATCTATGGGACCCAATGGTTGGAATCCCAACCCCACCTAAAAGGGTTTGTGGTCAGTTGAGCTATGCAGGGCTTAGTTGTAGCTATGCTGGACATAGGGAAGGCTCTCATCCCATGTGTGAGGATTCTTTGAATTATACATGTGAATGATATGCACAACCATTCGATTTACGACCTCAGTTTGGCCATCTGTCTAGGGGTTGAAGGCCGTGGATTTGGTTAGCTTGGTTTCCAGCAGTGACCAGAGGATCGACCAAAATGTGATGAGAAATCGACTGTCCCTATCTAAGACAATTCTTTGTGGGAGTCCAAAATGTACCTAGACCCGTTCAAAGAAGAGCTTAGCAGTGGCCTCTGCTTTGATGCTCTTCTTGCAAGCAACCAGAATCACCATCTTAGAAAAGCGGTCAACAACCACAAAAAAAAAGTTATTTCCCCACTTGGTGAATGGGAGGCCGGACATGTAGTCCATTGAGATGGATTCCCATGGCCTATTAGGAGTAGGAAAAGGGGTGTACAGACCCTGTTTCTTAGTGGTTTGTTTGGCAATAGCACATGCAGTGTAGGGCCTGATATACTTTCTAACCTCCTGTCAGAGTTTCATCCAGTAGAAATTCTTTTGTAGCATCACCACTATATTTTTGATGCCGAAGTGTCCTGCCACTCAACTGTAGTGGGCTTCCAAAATCAGCTTTGCTCGCTCACTTGATGGAACACAGATATGGCCCAGACGACACAACAACCCATCCTAAAGATAGAAATTATCAACAACTATGTTTGCACCCAACATTTGGTAGGTGGTGGTGAAGTCTGGGTCTATCTCATAGAGTTGGGGCCACCCATAGGTCTCATGGCCGCAAGAGTCTAGCACCGTGGTGAGTGTCACGACTAGTGGTCTGCTGAGGCAATCAAAGATGCGATTGGTGCTTCTTGTTTTATAATTGATGTTGAGGTGGAATTGATGCAAGTATGTGGACCACTTTTGATGGTGGTCATTCTGCAATTTTCCTTGTGTCTGCATAAAATGTAGTGGTTTATGATCAGTGTGGATGACTATCTCCTTCCCAAGAATGTAATGTCTCCACTGGAAGCAGGCTTACATAATGGATTACATTTCTTTGTTGTATGTTACAAGGTACTTACGAACAACATCAGATAGTGTCTCACTATGATAGGCCATGGGGTGGCCATGCTGAGTGAGAACAACGCCCACAACATAGTCTGAAGCATCTGTATCAATCTCAAAGTGATGTTGCAAGTCTGGTAGTGAAAGTACTAGGGACGAGCACAATCATTGCTTCAAATCATCGAACGCTTGTTGTTGGGACCAGCCCCACACAAATTTTTCCTTACCACCACTCCTATTGATTTGGCTGAGGGCCCATGCAATATGGGAGAATCCCAACACAAACCTATGGTAAAAATTGGCAAGGCATAAGAAGCTCTAAATCTCAGTGAGTATGGTTGGGGCTAGCCAGTCACGGATGACTTGGATCTTGGCTGGATCCACATGTACACCATGTTGATCAATGATGTAGCCCAGGTAATGGACCATGTCCATGTCGAAGGAGCATTTTTCCAAGTTGGTGTATAGCTTGTGTTGCCGCAGGGTGTGCAAAACCTACTGAATATGTTGCAAGTGTTCGGCCCAAGTCTTGCTGTAAATGAGAATGGCATCCAGATACACCACTACAAAATTATTGGTGAATGGTCGTAGGATATCATCCATCATCCTCATGAAAGTGGCCGGAGAATTTTTCAAACCAAAGGGCATGACCAACCATTCAAAAATGCCTTCCTTTGACTTGAAGGCAGTCTTCCATACATCTGTTTGTTCTATTGGGACCTGGTGGTAACCAGAATTCAGATCAATCTTACTGAAGTATTTAGCCCCTGTGAGTTGATCAAGGAGGTTTTCAATTCGGGGAATCGGGTACTGATTTCTGACTGTGATTTTATTCATAGCCCAGTAATCAATGGAGAGTCACTAGGTTCCATCATTCTTCTGTACCAGCATGATTAGGCTCCCACAAGGTGATGAGTTGGGGTGGATGTGCCCCTTGTGGAGCAGTTCTTGGGTTTTTTTGCTTGATCTTCTCATTCTCTAATAGAGAGTGTCAATAGACTGGCCCATTGGGCAGCGGTGCACTGGGGATCAGATCGATGGAGTGCTTGACCTGGCAGTGCAGAGGTACCCCGGTAGGTGAGGAGAAGATATATGAGTATTCTTCCACGACCTTATCTACTTGCTTCTGTTGTGTGGAGAGGTCGGCCACAGATACCTTGGATGTGGCTGTGATCTTTCACTTATTGTGAGAGAGAATCACGAAGAAGACAAAATTCCCCATCTAAGAGATGATATTCTTGCATTTCTTAGCAGAGATCAAGGAAATAGCACTAGGTGGGACTGCCTCAGGTATCCTTTACAATTTTATGCTCAAATTAATATTAACACTACAAGGCCTAGACTCATATACAACATGACTTTTCCATAAATAAGGTTGGTCCAAAAGAAAATCAAAAACTTAGAGAGGAGAAACATCACACAATACCTTTTCTTTGAAGGGCTTGATGCCGTATGACAGTCGACATTGTTGGTTGATGCAGAGATCGCTTCCTTGGTGGAGCCATCCAATGGTGTAGGGGTGTGGGTGAGGTGTTGTGGGAAGGGTCATTCGCTTGATGACCTCTATAAAAATGAGGTTCTTTTGGCTACCGCTATCAACGATGAAGTGTAGTGGGGTTCCTTTTACCCACATTTACGAATGGAAGAGGCGCTCTCCTTCTTCTAGCTCGTCTGGTTCACCAGGCTGGAGCTTGGTGGTAGAAACGGTGGCACTGGATTCTACATCAATGATCCATCTTCCCCTCTCTGGTTCTGGCTCAGAGTTAGAATTTGTATCTGGTTCAGAGGCTTTCACTTTGGCCACCAACGACTTCTTTGAGTGACAATCAACAGTGTTATGCCAAGGGCTCTTATGGAAGTCGCACCACTTCCTGATATCTTTCTTTGTCTTTCCAGTGTCCTTATTTGCTTGCATCTTGGAATGGTTGTCCTGATACTTTCCATATTTTCTCTATCCTTTGTTCTATGGGTTGGGGCCACCCTTTCCCAGCTTTTGTTGTGAGGGGTTCCCAGGCCCAAATTACCACTTCTTTTTTTTGAGCTTCTGCTCGATTTTGACGACATATCGGTAGGCTGTGCCCAAGGATGAGATGTCTAGAAATTCCATTTCAGTATATATGTATCTATGTAGAGCACTGCGATACTTGAGCACTAGATGTCGCTTTGAATCTTTGATATCTAGCTTGGTGCGCAAGGTATGGAAGATATTTGTGAAATCTGGCACTGCTTGGTCTCTTTCTTGTCGTAGTGTGGTCCATTTGGTATATAAATCATCATAACTTTTGACAGGGTAGTATTGTTCCTTAATAGCATCCCTGAAGGAATCCCAGGTGGCTGTGACTATAAATAATGAGGCTTCCTCTGTTTCCTTTTGCTCACATAATGTTTCCCACCAATCTTTTACATGGGGGACGACTTTGAGGAGCGCAAAAGTAATCTTTTCTCTATTCGATAAGTTATGGACATAAAAATACCCTTATAGCATATTCAACCACTTGTCTACAACATCTGCATCTATATGACCTTCAAATATAATAATATCGAAGTTTATTTGTACCTTGAAGGGGGTGGCACCTCTACTCGAAGAAGATGTGTCGCCTGTTGGTAGTCGCCGAAGGATTTGCACAAAACTATCCATCATCTCCTTCCTCTCTTGTGTGAGGGATTCCTCAATCAAAAGTTTGAAAGGATCTCCTGTCCCATCATATTTCTTTTCTCCTACCATGAGAGGTCGCTTGGGTGTGCGAGAGCTTTTGTCCTCAAGAGAAACAAGCTCAAGACCCAACTCTTTGTACTCTGACCTCGTTGGGGACATGCATTAAGACGACAAGGAGAAAACCACTCTGATACCACTGATCCAAATTTTATGAGCAGAAAGAAATGAATACATATTATTAATATATTCTTAAAAAATAATAATACAGATACAGTAAAACTGGTTTTCTATTCAATAATGAAATAAGCTGAAACTGTAAAATGCAGCGGAAACAAGCTTGCTGGAATGGTGGCGGTTTATCTCTGAGAAGAGATGTGACAGCTGCACTCATTCACAAGAAGATGATTAAAATGAGGCTCTGAAGGCATTTTAAAATAAACAGGAATGCCAAAAACCCTAGACATCCAAAAACCTAACTCTAGGAGATGAAGCGCCAAAAGAACTATGGGCCCCATTTGGGTAAGTTAGTACATTACCTTCGCGGGGTCGTAACTTTTGCATACGATATCCATTTTAGGCGTATGATAGCCCGTTGGAAAGGTATAGTCGAGGAGATTCATTTTGGGGCCTCAATCAAGCTATAGTGTATCATTGAGAATATCTATCCAGAAAAACCTGCATTTAGGCCCTCAAAATGGCCCCGAAAGTGAAAACTGCTAAAAATAGTAAATTGCCAAAATTGCGAGAAAACTGTTTTGAGCCAATTGGAAAGGGAAGATGGCCATCGATATCCATATGGATCAGTCTTCCAACTGGTGTGATATTTGAAGCACTATGTCCCTTTAATTGAACTTTGAACCATTGGACCTCTTTATTTAAATGATAATATTAAACTTTAAATAATATCATTTTTCCTTTTTATTCTTTATTCATAATAATCATGATTTAACTCTTTGTTAATCATGACTGTGTATCAGTTCATTAGTCTACATATACCGAATTGTTGTGAGTTCGAGTCTTAATCAATAGGCTCTCCCTTCAACCAAAATTCCTGTGACTTTGAGCTCGAAACGACGAGCTTATCCATTCCAAGCATTGTTTTATTAGCGCTTTCTTCTTTCGCCCTAGTATTCTATGTGGGATGATATTCAAAGATCTGAGGGATTATTTACTTCTATCCCCTTTAGCATCTTTACCTTATCACATGACTAGTGCTAGAACCAGGTTCTCTGGTACTTTATCCTTTGGGACTTCCAGCCTTTGCAGTCATTCAATCCTCCCAGAGTACATTTATACGAAGTGCGTATATTGTATTCACTAATAGATTAGACGACCAATATTTAATATTTCATTGGATGGACGATATTGTCTTATCCAGAGGCTTCGAAAAAATCGACGGTCAGGACTTAATCTGCAGTTGAGTGGATAGTTCTTGTTCACTTCGGGACTTTGATGTTTTGGGACTCTAGCCTTTGTAGTCTTCTAACTATTCCCAATAAAATTCCATCGAAGGGTGTATCAACACTCTCTACTTGATAACCTTCACATGTCCAGGAGCTAGGACCATAAACTTAGGCAAAAATGATCTCCTTCTCCTTGGGTATTCTGCTATTCATGAATTTGAGACTCTGGGATACTTGAACTATGAGATAGTTCAATCCCTCTAGAGTGTTTACCTGCCGAATATGTCATAAAGTGGCGGTGACCGCTTCCTGTGAGTTATTAGTTATCCTTACACTATCCTTCCACTGTACTTGATCAACGGTCGAGAACACTCTCAAAGTAGATCAACGGTTAACATTACTTTGTGATTCATTCTTACTCTATCCTTCCAATGTACTTGATCATATGACCAAGAAATATTCCATAGGATCTTATATCAACGACCAAACATTAAGTCGTGACTTCATCCTTCGACGCTTCGGGTAGTTTTGCTAGTAGGAGAAGCTGGAGATTCCCGGAGGAAGTTGTTAAGAACCAAATATCAATATAACATAGAAAAACCTCAGAATAAGTACTCAATGCCTTGAAAAAGAGATAATTTCAGATAATAAGCCTCTTCGAGGGGGAAACCTCCTTTTACCCCACACAAATGTTCAAGTACAAGATGATTCCAAATGAAAATGTCTCCTTGGTATATATAGGAGACTAGGAAGTATAATTACAACTAATGGAATAAATCCGACATAAATAAAATAACATTACTAATGTAATATGCCCCAATTAAGGGGTAATGAGCCAATATTAGGGCTAAACATGCCCCTCCCCTTGAGACAATTGTTGTCTGCAACGCTTGAGTAACTCTGGATGCTTCTGTATTAAAGACTCATCTTCCTAAGTGGAATCTTCAGCCTATAGTTTCCTCCATTTAATGAGATACTCAAAAATGGATCTATTCCTCAACTGGCGAATTCTTGTGTCAGTGATGGCTTCAGGCTCCAATATGATTTTTCCTTCCTCGTCAAGTTCTGGCAATATAGTTTGAACTGGGATCTTGTCGCATATAACTTTATTTAAGCATGAAACATCGAAAACTGGGTGTACTCCTCAAGATGCAGGCAACTCCAATTTGTATGCCATAGTACCAATCTTTTGCAACACCTTATAAGGGCCATAGTACTTTGGTGATAATTTATTATCCTTCTTGGCTTGCTTGAGGGACATTTGTTTGTATGGTTGTAGTCTTAAAAA
>ML777046.1:43892-58666 GCA_009831015.1 Picea engelmannii
CACTTTCAACAACTAACGGGTAAAAAATTCTGCCTTCTGTGCTGTTGAAAGCGGACAGATTTTCAAAATTGAATTTCTCGGTCATAAAAAATCCATTTTTCACATATGAATAGTCGATCGACATCTACAGAATCTCATCTTTCAAATTGTGTCATCAGATATTAATTTGGAGCTCAGGAAGGGATCGAAAAGTTGCCTGCAAGTTTAAGTGTCATTTTTCCATTCGCAATTCAAAAACTCTAATCGAACCTTTGCGACAAGTTAGCAAAATAATGGTGCTATTTTGGGAGTTAATAGGTCCAACTCAGTGAACCTGATGAACCATAGAAAGATGAGAACCTCTTTCATTCACATATGTGGGTGGAGGGTACTCCACTGCACTTCATCATTGATATCAGTATCTAGAGTAAAATCATCTCAGGGGAGGTCATCAAATGGTTGGATCTACAGAAAACACCACAACCATATTCGTACACCATCAGATGGCTCTTCCAAGGGAGCGATCTTTGCATCAACCAACAATTCCACCTACCCTACAACATCAAACCTTTCAAATATGACGTATTGTGTGATGTCACCCCCCTTGAAGTTTTTGATGTTCTTTTGGTCCAACCTTATTTATGGAAATGTCATTTTGTATATGAGTCTAAGCCTCTTAGTGTTATTATTACTTTGGACAGGAAATTTTACAGGATACCCGAGGTAGTCCCACCTACTTCCATTTCCTTGATCTCTGCCAAGCAATGTAGGAAGGTCATCTCTCAAATTAGAATTTTTTTATTCTTCGTGATTCATGCTAAAAGTGAGAAAAAGGTTGCAGCCACATCCATGGCCTCCACAGAATGTCTCTCCACACAAAAAAATAAAGTGGACAAGGTTGTGGAAGAATACAAAGACATCTTATTATCACCCACTTTGGCACCTCTGCACTGTCATATCAAGCACTCAAATGATAAAACCCTCGATGCAAAACTTCCCAATGGGATAGTCTATCACTACTCTCTATAAGAAAATGAGGAAATCAAGCACCAAATCCAAGAGCTACTTTAAAATGGGAACATATGACCAACCTCATCACCTTATGGAAGCCCAATCATGCTTGTGTAGAAGAAAGATGGGACTTAGTGACTTTGCATTGATTATCGGGCCTTAAATAAAATCATAGTCAGGAATCGGTACCCAATTCCTTGAATTGATGATCTCCTTGACCAACTAAATGGGAATAAATACATCAGTAAGATTGATCTGAAGTTCGACTACCACCAGGTATGAATAAATTAGACCAGTGTATGGAAGGCTACCTTCAGTTCTAAAGAATATATTTTTGAATGGATGGTCATGCTATTTGGCTTGACAAATTCCCCAAAAAATTTCATGAGGATGATGGATGATATCTTTCATCCTTTCAACAATTATTTTGTGGTGGTGTGATTGGATGGAATCCTCATATTCAACAAGAGTTGGGTAGAGCACTTGTAGCATATTGAATAGGTTCTGCACACTATGCGGCAACACAAGCTATATGCAAATTTGGAAAAATGCTTCTTCGGCATGAACACAATCTAGTACCTAGGATACATTGTTGATGAGCACGGGGTGCATGTCGATCCAACCAAGATCCAGTTCATTTGTGACTGGCCTGCCTCGACCACACTCACTAAGATTTGAATCTTCTTAGGCCTTACTAATTTCTATCACAGGTTCATTTTGGGATTCTCCCACATTGCATGGGACCTTAGCCAAGCGACCAGAGGTGGTGACAAGGAAAATTTTGTGTGGGACCAATCACAATAGAAAGAGTTCGATGATTTGAAGTAATTCTTGTGCTCAACCCCAGTGCTCTCATTACCCAACCTGGAACATCCTTTTTATATTGATATATATGCTTCAGACTATGTTGTGGGCACAATTCTCACTCAACATGGACATCCCATGGCCTATCATAGTGAGACACTATTAGACACCTTATGTAAGTACCCCACTTACAAAAAATAAATGTACTCCATTGTACAAGTCTTCCACGAGTGGAGGCATTACATTATTGGGAAGGAGAAAATCATCCACACTGATCATAAGCCTCTGCAATTCATGTAGACACAAGGAAAATTGTAGAATGACTACCATTAGAAGTGGTCCACATACTTGCAATAGTTCCATCTCAACATCAAGTATAAGATATGGAGAACCAACTACGTCACTCACTGCCTCAATCGACCTCCATATGCAACACTAACCATGGTGCTACACTCCTATGGACATGAGGCCTCTGGATGACCCCAACTCTATGAGAGAGGTCCTGACTTTGCCACTAACTACCATATGCTAGGAACAAACATAGTTTTCACTAATTTCTATCTTCATGATGCATTTTTGTGCCATCTGGTCCATCTAGGCCATCTATGCATCACATCAAGCGATCGAGCGAAGATGATTTGGGAATCTCACTACAGTCAGTTTGTAGGAAACTTTGGTGTAGAAAAGACAGTGGAAGTGTTGCAACATTTCTATTGGCCAAAACTTCGACAAGATGTCAACAAGAATATTAGGTCCTGCACGACCTGTGCCATTGAAAAAATGAACACTAAGAAACAAGGCAAGTACACCCCTCTTCCTACTCTCGACAGGCCCTAGGAATCCATCTCGATGGACTACATGTCGAGCCTCCCTTCAACCAAGTAGGGAAATGACTTTGTTTTTTTGGTTGTTGATCAATTTTCTAAGATGGTGATTCTGGCCGCCTGCAAGAAGAGCATCACAATGGACGCCATTGCCAAGCTCTTCTTTGAACGAGTGTCTATACATTTTGGGATACAACAAACTATCATCTCAGATCAGGACATTCGGTTCCTCAGCACATTCGGGTCAAGCCTCTGATCATGACTAGACACTAAGCTCACCAAATCCACGACCTTCCACCCCCAAATAGATGGAAAAACTAAGGTCATCAACATGATGATCATGCATATCTTGCACATGTGTATTTACAAGCATCCATGCACATGGTATGAGAGTCTTCCCTATGTTCAACACAATTACATTAGAGCCATACATAGCTCAACTGGACATAACCCCTTTCAGGTGGGGTTGAGATTTCAACCATTGGGTCCCATGGATTTTGCACTGCCCCTTGTGTCCACATAGGAAAAATCATCCCATGCTCAAACCGAAATAAAAAAATCCACCCAGTTCATTGAACGGATATAGCACATCTTCCAACAAGTTTAGGATATTTTGTAGAAGTCCAATGCCAAGTACAAGCAACGCCATGATCAACACTAGGTGCCACAAAAGTTTCAAGTGGGAGATAATGTTTGGTTGTATTTGCAGAAAGAATGCCTTACATGACCCCATAGGAAGATTCTTCCACTTCGCTATGGACCTTACACCATCTCCAAGGTTGTGGGTGATAATTATTTTGAGCTAAACATTCCCCTCTTCCTTGGCTTCCACCCAGTGTTTAATGTGGACCTCCTTCGGCCATAATTTCTACCATTATTGGACACCTTAGAGATAACAAAATAGTTTACACCGACCGAGCTCAAAACTAACTTCATAGAGAATTAATCCATCGATCATATCGTGTACACACAGGTCAAGGGTACTCACCAATATAAGCTTCATCTTTATCGTGTTGTCAAAGTGGGGCAGCTCTTGCACCAAGGCAAGTGGCTCACCTGGGGCCAAATTCAATAGAAATTTCCTCATATGATGGGGGAACCTAATGAAATGGAGAAAAATTTTTCCTAAGGGGGAAGGATTGATCCAGGTGGATATCAGTGGCCACCCACCTCTTCCAATTGGCTAACATACAATTTTCATCTTGGTAGTTGTTTTCTAGATTTTTGGGTCCTAAACTTCTGAGGCCATTGTGAGGCCCTAAATAACGTTTTTTGGGCTCTCCAAAGTCAAACTATAGATGAAGTTAGAGCGTGACATAAAAATGTGTATTCTTCAAATAGACCTTTCTAACGGGATATCATGCACCTAAAATAGAGATTGTATGCAAAAGTTATGACCCCGAGAAGTTGATGTACCAACTTACCCCATCGATGTCCACATGACTTTTGGCGCTTCATCTCCTAGGGTTAGGTTTTTGGATTTCTAGGGTTTTTTTATTACTTCTTGATGCTAAAACGTCTTGGAGGCCTCATTATAATGTGTTGAGGTGAATGCACATAGCCACCACATCTCTTCTCAGAGATTAGCTACCACCATTTGAGCAAGATTGTTTCATTTTGCATTTTATAGTTTCAACAAATTTATTTATTGAATATAAGTTAAGTTTCATTGTATCTCTATTATTATTCTTTATATATTCACATTAATGTTATAGATATGTGTTTCATTTTGTTCCACTCACAAATCTAGATCGAGGGTGATTCGAGGAAAAAAATTGAAATTACATCTGAATTCGAGGATGAACACTAGAATTGAAATGATGATACAAGCATACATTCTTGTATCTGAAATGGATTTCCTTTTGTTTGGTTCAATTCGGCCCTTGAGACCCCCAATTAGGCCTCCTTCCAGCACATTTTTCCAAGTCAATTCGGAGTCGGTGACGCTCACAAATGTTTGACTGAAAATCTAGGATGATTTTTTGGGTTTGATCACTGTAACTGTGATCTTCATTTTGTTGTCGTCGTCTGGGCCATTTTCGGGCGAAAATCTGTCTCCAGACAAAGAAGTTATGGAACTAACTTTTCCAATAACCTTTGGTGGGGAATATTAATCCTTTTAATATGTAGCTTGAAAAAACATTTAAATTTTATTTTATTTTATTATTTATTATATAATATATATATATATATATATATATATATAATATAAAAATAAAATTAAAATTAAAATGAAAATAATAAATAAATAAACGAAATAAAACTAAAACTAAAATGAAATAAAATATATATTAAAAATGATTTTAATTTATTTAAAACATAATTTAAACCCCCCCAGTCCATAAACCATAGTCCAATACAAAATATTTTTTAAAATATACCCCCCCTCCCCCCTACTAGTGGTGGAATGGGTAGTTGTGGCTTGGCCCCGACACCCAGCCAACCCCCATGCTCCCTTCTCTTGTTACTTGTGGCAGCAGGTAGCCCGACGGTGGAGGAGACGACCCCTGAGTTGAGCATTAGAGTGTAGAGGGGTATGAGGGACTTTTGGAGTGGAGAATGGGTGGAGAAGATGAGTTTTTTTAGTGGAGAGGTGACGCTATGGGAGCATGACCAACAATGTTGGAGGGGGTGGTAGATGGGAAGACAACATGGGCCAAGGTGTGCAAAGGGGAAGTCACCATGGACGATGGCGGGTCAGGAAGTGGTGGCTCACAACCAATGTTGAAATAGTATGCATATTGGAATATCCAGAGGTAGCTCCCAGAAGGAGGAACATCAATGGGTTGAGAGGAGGCGGCGGTTGGTGGTGGTCGCTATGATGAGGACTGTGGGAAGGAGGATATGGAGAGTTGTGTGGAGATTTTTTGTGCAAAGAGAATGGGAATATGCCACCCATGGTGGTTCTATTGGGAACATGACCAAATGCCTAAGGGTTGTGTGGCCCAATTTTTAATTTTTGCAAAAACGTGGGTTTTTGACATTAGCAAAGTGGAGGGGAGGTCATGGGTTTGACCCCCTCCCCTTACTTTTGGCTTGTTTGCACAAATTTGACCTCTTTTTGAGTGGGAAAAGGGGGGAGGTCAGTGGTTCAAACTGCTTGGCCTCCATAATGACATACATATATGTTATTTGAGATAAAAATCATATTTAAGAGGGCCTTGGAGGCTTCATCCTGGTGCCCAAGAGGGGTTCGAATCCCCTTCCTCTTCCAAAAAATGTCTACATGCATAACATAATCATGATCATAAAAAAAAATCCATTAGCAATTAATCCCAATGCATTAGTACTCAATGATAGAAGCAAAAATCAAATTCTATGGAATGAAAACTACCTTTTTAGGAAAAAAAGCCATCATACTAGCACCAAACTACATTTTTGGGCAATCAAAACCAAGGGTTTAAAATGGGATTGTCCACAGTTACATGTCCCCATTATTGAGGTAGAAAACTATATGGTTTGTTCCTTGCTTCTTCTACCATGAATCCCTCCACTCCCATGAAGTCCCCCTCTACACATGAAACCTAGATTGTTTTCTCCTCATCCCTCCTTTGTGTTGATCAAATGGGGGTGGGAGAGAAGAGGGGAGGGGTTTTCCCCTTTTGATTTTTTTTAATATTTTCTCAATTTTTGCATGAGTTGTGGATGGCATGCTCTCCTTTATCTCCTTTTAAATTTTTTATTATTATTATTTTCTCAAAACTCATGCCAAGTTAAATATTTGAATTTGGCATTGACTTAGACCACGACTTCATTGACTGAGCTTGAAAATGATGTCGGATGAGGTTTGTGGGTGGGAAATCCCTCCTACGGACTAGCACCAAGGGTTTTATCATGCATGAAGAAATGACCTAAAGATTCTTACTTTTTATCATCATCCCATGCCTAAACCCCATTACTCATATGTAAATACAAGGCTCATGAGATTAAGTTGACGTACGTTATCTTTCATGTTTTGATGTCAATCCCTTTTCGCACTTGGTTGTTCTTTGACTGCAACTCTCCCCCCAATGCTAACCTGCATTCACTAAAGACAAACAAAGAACTCCACATGCATTTGATCTATGAAATAATAGGTTAGAGATTGAATCAATCATACAATCAATATTCCAATAATGACAATCTCATATGGCGGGATGGGAAAAGTAATTCTTTTATTAACTTCACAATGATACCTTACAATGATAAAGTCGGCCACTTCTCCTTGGTCCTGGTCCTGGGCTCTTCTTCCACTATCTTCCAACTTCTTTTCTCTATACTTCTCTTTGCACAAGGATGGCTAAATGTTGGGACAAAGGGAATGCTTAATCAGGTATAGTTTCTTTACTATCATTCTCCTCCTTCCAAATGGGACCCCTAACCCTTCTTTTATAGGCTAGAAGAAGCTAGGTATTTGGTCGAGTGACCAACCATGCATGGCCGAAAGGTTTAGTTAACTTACCCAAAGATGTGTGTTCTGTTAACAACTTTCCTTTTTTCATGCTTTTGTAGGTACACGCGGGCTGTCTTGGGTCAGCTAGAGTGTACACGCATGCAATAATGGGGTAGGGCGTGTGGGTTTTTATAAAAGGAGTTTTTAAGAAGAGTTGTTCATCAGTGTTTTGGCAAAGAAGGAATCTGAGATTGCCTGATGCCAGGTAAGCATGTCTGGTGAAAATTAGGGTTATAACATAGGCCCCCTAATGTGTGAGGTCAGAAGAGCATCTGATGGACGAAATACATTAACAATATTTACCGATGTTCCGAACAAGTGAGCCCAGGGACCGGGAATCGGGAGGTGTAGTCTGCAAAATAATAATTGTCTCACCAAGGCAGGCATACCCATGCTCGAGATAAAATAAAATCATGACTACCAATCAAATACACTGTAGATCCATGTCATATAACTATATAAAGTGTAGCCACAAGCAATACACAGTGGAGCTACATATCGAAATCAAAAAGATATACATGTAGAGTATCCATCTTCTAGAAGATGATGAGGCCTGATGGCTGGAGATGAGGTCTTCAGAGCTCGAGAAACAACTTCAAAATCTTCAAAACTTGGGTAGGAGTGTAATATGAGTGTAATACTTCACTACCCAGAGGTCTTCAATGACTCGTCGGTCATGGACTAGAGGATCTTGATGAACAGACTAAAGGCTTCATTGATCTTGAACAAAGACTTGATTGGACTTTTGGGATGGCTAGGCATGATGGCAAGGGACAAACTGCAGAGGGATCGACTCAGGCTTGGTAAAAACTTCCCTTGGACAATAGCATGACAAATGATGAGACTTAGGCAGCATGGCATTAACATAAGTTTACGAGGTAGGGGGCAACACAAACTCTCCATATGTTTGGAAGAATAACCAAATAGAGGAGGACACAACTCAATGTAGCGGGAACAACTTCCTAAGGTCATATTAAATCCCAAGGTTTGAAGAACAAACTGAAAGATGTGCTTTACCCAAGGATGACTCATTGTGCTGCCAATACAAAGAAAATATTTTTCCCTTCCTCTTTTTGGGTTATATTTGATTTTTTTGTCTTTTTCAATAATTTTGGAAAAAGAATAAAAGAATGTTACGTTACAAAGGAGGAATGAGTGTCGAAAACATACAAGTTAGAGGTGCAAGGACAAGACTGATGTTCAAAGAAAGGACACTCAGGAAAAATCCCTCCTGGGACCAAAGGTGTCAATACACAGAGGTAAAGTGCTACAAGGCTTGCATATAAGGCATGCTCTAGATGGTTCAGTTGAGAGCAACATGGAGCCAGAATTAGAACAAAGACGTAGGTATGCAAACACGGTTAACAAAACACACAATGGTAATGTCCTTCGATGTAATTTTAACGAGCCCAGAGAAGGTAAGCTTGACATTTTTGCATATTTAGAGAGTCTGAAAAATGTAAAAGGAGACTCCAATGGGGTACCGTTTTCAAAAATAGTCTAGTCGGTTTGAAAAAGGGTTAAATTAGCACCGAAAATATGTCTATTCAAAACCATTTTAACGAGTGTGATAAAGACAAGATCATTCGCCCATTTTTTTTCATTTTTAAGGAGTCTGGAAAAAGCTTAACTATGGACTCCGTCAGGAATGTTCTTCTGGACCATTTTAACGAGTGTGAAAGAATAAGGTCACTCGATGATCTTTTCAATTTTAGGGAGTCTGAAAAGAGCTTAACTATGGACTCTGTGGGGGTTCCTTTTTCATACATTTAGTCCCTCGGGCCCGAAAAAGTGTTAAAATGATACCTGAGGGTACTCTTCTAGAGAACTGAAGTTCCTAAGAGTACACCTTTGTTCGTACAGTTGACCGTCTGGACTGAAAAAGGGGTAAACTACCATCGGATATACGTGACTTCAAATTTTAGTTTAATGAGCGTGAAATGCCACAAGATCGCTCGACAATCTTTTCATGTTTAGAGGGTCTGAAAAGGGATTAAAACAAGACCCGTGTAAGGAATGTTCTTCTAGACCAATTTAATGAGTGTGAAGAAACAAGGTCACTCGACAATATTTTCATCTTTAGGGAGTTTGAAAAGGGATTAAAGAAGACTCCATGGGGGCTACAACTCATGTATGAAACTGGTTCAGGTAGAACTCGCTGCTAGGCTCAAACCAGGAGTCTCTTTGATAGTCAACTTGGGAAGTCTACCAAAAGGGAAGAAAACACAAACCACGGTGTAATTCCTCCCGTGGTATAGAAACCGTAGTCATGGCTTCAAGGATAGCCTTATCTGAAGGCAATTCAAAATCCTAGAAATCATGCAAACGAGGGTCGACAGTCTCAATGGGTGAAGTAAACTAACCATACTCCATATGATGATGGAGGTTCTGGCCAGGACTGGTAGAGTCTGTCAGTGAAGAGTCATGAGCACAAGGGCTTGTGGATCTACAAACAACGAGATCAGATTCAGAAGGATACTCAAGCATACTTGGACCAAGAGGGGGAATCAAGGGCTCCCATGCCCCCATTGGATACACCAATGGATCAATTGTTGATTCCAAGTCTCGAGAAGGAAAACATGATTGCACAGGTTCCTTCTCAGAAGCAATTGAACACTGAGGATAAGACGCCACATAATTAACCCGTGGCGGGGTGGAGTCTACACGAACACTAGGAATATATAAAGGGGAAGCCTGAACTAACGCTGAATTAGGATGGTGATTATCTGATGCCAGCTGGTCAATAGTGACAATGCTTCCATTGTGAGGGAAGTGCATCACCCAGAAGAGCATAGACACCACAACGTTCATAGCATATACATAATCACTCCCGAGAAGCATATTGAAATCTAATGGGCCTTGCACCACTATAACATCAACAAGGAAATTCTTCCCACCTAATGAGATAGGCAACTGAGGAAGAATCCCCAAATATTCACTAGGATGTCTATTAAAATCCAACAACTCATGTGAAGCAGACACAAGCTTGGGAGATCCCAAAACTTTCCAAACCGAGGAGGATAAAATACTTGCAGAGGCTCCCTCATCCATAATACATCGATAAATGTTTGTTGAATTAACTTCAACCCTTATTTGAAAAGGTGTGGAAGAAGGAAGACGAGGCTCAACAAGGTCATTCCAATCAAAGGAAACCATCTTAGGGCTTGGAGGGGGTGTGCTCGGAATGAGCGGAATGCCCCCTTGTTCTGAAAATATTGAACCGAAAATGCTAAAAACATAGTCGGTAGACACGTCACTCCCCAAAAGAAGAGTGGGATCGTCCGATGACTACATCGGCATGACCACTTTCACAACCAATGGCTGAATAGGCTGAGAGACTACAAGGTCTAAAGGCACCTCACCCCCCAAAAGAGGAGACCACTTTCTCAACCAATGGATGAATAGGTTGAGAGACTACAAGGTCTAAAGGCACCTCACCCCTCAAAAGAGGAGTGGGATCAGCCAATGACTGCATCAGCATGACCACTTTCTCAACCAATGGTTGAATAGACTACGAGGAAACCTCAAAAGACTCATAATTAAAAGAGCTTGTAGACAGGGACCACAATCTTTGTACCTCTAGAATGCTAGGGCACAAATGAGTAAGGTGATATCCCTTGCAAAGCTTACAAGGGAACTTAGGCTTACGTCCTATCCATCTAGGTTTCTCAACATAATTAATTCCCCCAGCATGACTAGTATTGGTTGGTTGCACATATCCAACATGACTTGTAGAGGCTGGTGATGGGTCGATAACTTGACTTGCAGAGGCTATAGACCTATTACCAGTATGACTAGCAGTGACTGGACTCTTTCCCCCAGCATGACTTGCAGAGGGTGGGTGTGTGCCCCTAGCATAACCTGTAGAGGCTGGGTGTTGGTCTTCAACATGACTTGTAGAGGTTGTCAACATATCTCCAACATGACTCATAGAGGTTGGTGATTTCTTCTTCCTATTCTTCCTCTTTCTATTTCGTTTAGACTTCCAGTTACTAGTAACTGTACTTTCACCAGAGGTGGGAGAAGGAGGAGGAGAAGAATTTGTTGATGAAGAAACATCAACATGGTGCCCAAGACATAAAGTTCTTAACTGAGAAGCATCAAGATCATTTGGGACATTTGGAATGGTACCCAACCAAACCAATAGTCCCACATTCAACCCAGGAATGTACAAAGTGGCCATCAAAGGGACACCAACATTTCCGAAGAAGGGAAAAGCACGAGAATCCCCTTGTGAAGGGGCTCCTTGGTTGGTATCATTGGGAACTTTAGCCATGATTATCTTATGCATAGGTTCTCCCTTTTTTGGATCGTTCAAGTCCGTAAAAGTCTCACACACTGACTCTAGCGAACCAGTGTTATCAAAACAATGCCTATAAAGAGGCGGCTCCACGTTTCTAAGAGGAAGACTGAAAACTCCTCTCAACCAGCGGAGTGGGCGGTCTACCACCCTAGGTTAGAGACCCAAATCCACAATTGACTAAATCACTATGGAAAACTAGGGATTACAGAGCACACACTAAAAGTTCCTAAAGGCAAATCAAGAAAACGACTAACTAGTTGGAAGAACAATTACACCAACCAACACTAGAGCAACTTACCGGTGCAAGTGAAACTTGAAAATGGAAGCACCCTCCAGGTATACTCTGCAAAGCATGGCCCGATGTTTTTCCTAGGTACTGCGGTATACCCCAACGGTCAACTGTGTAAGTCCCTAAAAAAGATAGGCAACTAAGTTGCCAACACGCGAACAGTCACCAGGCGGGTATAGTCGAAAGTCGGGTAGACCACAATGAGCAGGGTATCGAGCCCAAAACTTGTCAAGGGTATCGAAGGCAAGTGGTCCAGAAGACAACTGAGGAACTCGAACGGATTCGAGACCCATAAATCTTCGTGGTAAATACAATCGACGAAATCCCAAGACAAGCCCTCTATATGTGTTCTCCACTACGATTGGTCCAGCTTTGGAGGGGTTATCTCCGCTACCTTTCTGCACACGACCTCGTGTTTAGCCCCAGTGTTAGAGGGGGATCTCAGATAACTTTCACGATACTGGACTTTGACACTCCCTAACTCAGACTCCAATGTTTGATTTAATAGCCTTGAAGAGTTTCCTCTCCAACCTAAATCAAGGCTCTAGCCTAATCTAGTTGATGGACCCTACAAACATAAAGTCTAGTAATTTTTAATTAGCATTCTTTTTAAGGATTTATTTACTCAAAAGGGGTACGATATTGCAACTGATGTTGTTAAGACTCTTTGTGAAAAATGATTAAACTTACATGAACACTAGATATATATATATATATATATATATATATATATATATATATATATATATATATATATATTTGAAATGCTTTTAAGATGAGAAGAAAACACAACACTATGCTAATTTCTTTTCTTTTTCTAATAACAATGCAAAGAAAATGCCAGGAAAGAAAGAGATCTAACAAACTAAGTTTTTCTTTTATATTTTCTTCCAATCAAAGAAGAAATAACAAAAGATTCTAAAAGAAACTGATGAATTCACGATTCATGGCCATGAGGGGGAATTTTTTTTCAAAATGCAACTCATTTTCCTCAAAATTTCAAGCTAAAAATAAGTTAAAAAAGCTAGGAAACACAAAAAATATTTCAATGAAAAAGCAAGTTATGTTGGAATCCAACCTAGGATAAAAATGCTATGATAGAGACCAAGAACCCTGAGAGGTATAACTCTTTATAAGGAAAGGATGACTGCCTCTCCTTAAACCAAAAAATTTTCTCAACAGGCACGCTGCTGATAGTTCAACAACTAGCGTGTGCACGCGAGTTGTGTAAGGTCAGAGCATGTGTACATGCATGCAAACCTTATGCAGGCCACGTGTACCTCTGCAACTCTTCAAAAAATGAAATGACAAGCAATCAAGCACTGACAAAGACTACTAGTATTGAGAACCAGAATCTCTGGAAGACTCAGAAACTTACTTTGACAAAAAAAATAAAAATTGAAGGAAAATTTCATAGAACAAAACCAATCTGAGGTGAAACCTAAGCTACAAAACTGCAAAAAATAGAGACTAGAATGAGTTCTAGAAAACCCCTAAGAAGGATTACTTCTGACAAGGGAGAGGATGACTGCCTCTCTAAAAGAAATTTTCTGAAATCATACACGCGACTGACACTTCCACAGCTGGCATGTACATGCGGGCTATGGGAAGGTAGGGCGCGGGTACATGCGTGCATACCTTATACAGGTTGCCTGTACCTCTGTAGGTCTCAAAAAAAAAAATGTAGTCAAGCAAAGAAACAAAGATAACTGGTATGGAAGACCATAATCTTTGTTAGCTCTGACTTTTACAGAAACTTTAAAAACAAGTAATGAGACCAATTTTTTTAAAAATACCCCAAAAAAAAAATATTCCCAGAAACCCTAGAGATCCCCAGTATGGTTGCCAATTCTGTTGTGGGTGGGAAATCCCTCCTACAGACTAGCACTAAGGTTTTTATCATGCATGCAGAAATAACCTAAAGATTCTTACTTTTAACCATCATCCCATGCCTAAACCCCATTACTCATATGTAAATACAAGGCTCATGAGATTAAGTTGATGTACCTTATTTTTCATGTTTTGATGTCGATCCCTTTTCACACTTGGTCGTTCTTTGACTGCAACTCTCCTCCCAATTCTGACCTGCATTCACTAAAGACAAACAAATAACTCCACATGCATTTGATCTATGAACTAATAGGTTAGAGATTGAATCAATCATACAATCAATATTCCAATAATGACAATCTCATATGGCGGAACAGGAAAAACAATTATTTTATTAACTTCACAATGATACCTTACAATGATAAAGTCGGCCACTACTCCTCGATCCTGGTCCTGGGCTCTTCTTCCACTGTCTTCCAATTGCTTTTCTATATACTTCTCTTTGCACAAGGATGGCTAAAGGTTGGGACAAAGGGAATGCTTAATCGGGTATAGTTTCTTTACTATGATTCTCCTCCTTCCAAATGGGACCCCTAACCCTTCTTTTATAGGTTAGAAGAAGCTAGGTATTTGGTCAAGTGACCGGCCATGCATGGCCGAAAGGTTTAGTTAACTTACCCAAAGCTGTGTGTTTCGTCAACAACTTTCCTTTTTCCGTGCTTTTGAAGGTACACGCACGCTGTCTTGGGTCATCTAGTGTGTACATGCGTGCAGTAATGGAGTGGGGTGCGTGGTTTTTATAAAAGGGGTTTTTAAGAAGAGTTGTTCAACAGTGTTTTGGCAAAGAAGGAATATGAGATGGCCTGATGCCAGGTAAGCATGTCTGGTGAAAATTAGGGTTATAACAATGAGATGGGGTCAAAATTCAACACGAAGCATGTTGTCGAAAATGTCTCAATGATCCCGTCAATAATATTCCATCAATAACTTGATTGGATGCGACCTAGGCCCTCAATTTTGGTCTAGAAATGTCTATGGTGCAAAACCCTAATTTTCTTTTGGGGCCCACAAAATGCTAAATATTGCAAAAGGTGACACATCGTCATATGATGTAAAATAAAGGAAAAAAATTATCAATGGAAAGGTATCAATGATTACTTCAATGAGGTGGCAATGAATGGTTTTGATGAGGTTGTCAACCACTTCTTTGACTACCATGAAACACTACCATGCCACCTGGTTAGACCATCACACCTCAACCAATTTAGAGACTTGTGAAAACTCTAACTGGCTCATCCAATG
>ML777046.1:78273-141185 GCA_009831015.1 Picea engelmannii
GATCCTTCTAGAAGCGGAAGCTTCTATTAGGTCTTCTTACATCCGCCTAATTCTCTTTTATTGAAAGGTCTTATTAATATTGACCTTTATTACATCCGAATACATTAATCTACCCATGTGCGGGTTAGGACCTTAACAGGGAGAGTGGGATTGACCGAGGATGGTATCAGATCAACCACTTTGTCAATTGGGTCAACTAAGGACATGAGCATATTGACGACATGATCAACCGAATTAACTGGTGAAGGGACCAGAGTGATCATTCCATCAACTACAGGTGGGTTGAGAGAAAGCTTTTGATAAGAAGATGGAAGTTGAGGCTGTGAAACAGTCATGTCTTCCAACAATTTTGAGGCTTCGTCCATATGAGGAAAAAGGTGAGTGAGATGACTCCCTTTGCATAACATGCATGGGAAATTGACTCTACTTTTCTTCTTCCCAATCATATCATGACTGGTTGATGGGGGGTCGTCAACATGTTGTTCAGAGGCTAACGACATGGGTTGGCGAGGATGTGTAGACCATGCTTCTATAACCTTGTATAGACTAGGGCAATCCTTAAGAAGATGTCTACCCTTACAAAGCCTATAAGGGTACTTGGGCTTATGGGTTGTTTGGGTGATATTGACATCATCAACACTCCCAGCACGATTAACAGTAACTGGTTTTTTTCCAACATGTTTGACAGTGGTTGGAGGTTTTGACCCTCTCTTATCTTTCTTCTTCTTAATATTTCATTTCTTCTTCTTCTTCTTATTCACCAGGCTACTAGCTTCATAACTTTCACTCGACGAAGAAGATGAAATAGAAGGAAACCTTGCAAGAGAAGAAGGCGAAGAAGACCTTACTGGTGAAGAAGGTGAAGGATCGACATGAGGTTGATGTTCTTGGGGGGAAGTGCTTACGATTGAATAAATTACAGCATTCAGGATTACCTGAGTGGAAAACAACCATACCTGTAATCCAATTGTGAGACCTGGAAGGCTCAAAGTAGTGATGTAAGGAGGACCAATGTTTCCATAAGAAGGAAAAACAAAAGGTTCCCCTGGAGCAAGGGTTCCTTCATTGGTCATTTTGGGAACTGACGTCATTAAAATAAAGATCCAATCTAGAGTCCACTAGGGAAAACAAACAGCACACGCTAAAAATCTGGTAAGCAAGCAAGCAAACAAAACCTTCTCACAATGAGCGCACTAGTTGGTGATGAAATCCAACGTCGTGGGAACAAAGTAAGAAGGGGCTGAGATAGAGCAGGTGGAAAAGTTACGTTGATGACCTACTTAACGGACTTACACCCTGGTGCAATCTCCCACACATAATCATGGGTATACCCTCCAAGGAGCCCGAGTGAGTTTGGCCAACGTCGATTCCAGGTACCGTGAAGACTTGCCCCTCCACAGTCACCTTGTGTAAAGACCCTAAAGAGATAGGCCACTAGGGTTACCACCGACAACAGTAAATCCTGGGGGGATAGTCAACAGCCCGATCCATGCGCAAGGGCAGGGTATCTAGCCCGAAATCAACTTGAAAGGCTTCCACTCATCATTGTGGGTATACCTCTCAAGCGACCCCCATAATACACGTAATCTCTACACCAAGACCAACAAAGTAGGGTGAGTAACTCTGTTAGTTTCAATGCGACCTCATGATTGACCCTTGTGTTAGAAGGGCTTCCCAGGACAAAATGTAATAAGTGTATTTAACCGCTCCCTAACTCAAGATTCTATGTTTGTTTGCAACTTTGGAAAGTTATATTTCACACCTATTCCAAATCCCTACAACTAATCTAATGTAGGTTTGCTACCAGAAAAGATAAAAATGTCTAATCAATTTTTATAAGCGCTTTATTTTTAAGGCTGTTGTTACTCAAAAGGAAGATGGCGTGGACAATATGGTGTTTTGACTGACTCGAAAATTATGCAAAGATATGAAGATGCAATCTTTTCATTTCGATGAAAGCTATGCTACGAGAAGAAGAAAACATTTATCATTCCCATATTCACGTTGTCCCAAAATATATTAAACTCATCAATATCAAGAGTCTCAAGAAATGAGAAAAAGGTACTGAACACCAATGCATGATTCATGCCCCCCCTGGCCATGAGGGGGAAAATTTTTCATAATTTAAGATCAAAAAATGCCAAGAATCATGCAATTTTTCTACTTCAAATGCAAGGATGCCCCCAATCTAATATAAAGCAAGAAATTAAATCTTTTTGTTTCAAAAATTTCACTAAAATCAATAATGAACTTTCTTAAAACAAAGAAACCCAAACTAATAGTTTTCTTTTAACGCGAACTATTCAGAAGAAATCTGATCTTTCCCTAAAAAATTCTAAAGAAAACACACGCTTTGTAATTGAAAGACACTCAAAGCAAGAGACTAATCCTTCAAAACCAAACAAAGCAAAGATGGCTAAAAGCAACTCAAAGCATGTCAAGAAGACTGTAAACAGATCAATATAGGGTCCAAAAGTTCAATCCAGTTGTTCAAAGAAAAACTGGGCATAAAAAATGACAAGACCCAATCCAAAAAAATTTACAAACAAGTTCGCAGGCTGGTAGTGTATTATAGTGCGAGAATCAAAGATTCTTGCAGGCTGAACAAATGTTGACTGCGAGGGGTTTGCACTGGACTTAACACCAGGGTGCGAACTCAGGTGTTTCTCGCAGGCCACTAAAGGGTACAGTGCGAGAATGCCTGTAAACAAGCAAAAAGTTGAAAAAGGACTAAATTTTGAGTGAAATTTTCAGATCTAGAGAGTCTGGATGGATCTCCCACAGACTCATAGACTAGAAAACAAGAAATCAAAGGAAGGGAAACTAGTCTAACTAGGAAACAATCCATTCCCCAGTGGAGTCACCAATTTTGTTATCGGACTAATCGGTAGGTGCAGACACTAACTGATCTCCCTAGATCCACCTAGATCTAGAACAAAACACACCAGAACATGATGCTTTCCTTAAGTTTTAGATATTGAATTTACTAACTAAAGAGGGATGAGTGACATACCGTTTAAATGTCGCTTTCTCTCACCATTTCCATCCTAGCTCCGTTCCAACACTCATACAATGATGAACCTGCAAAAGAACACAACCAACCAAAGTGATAGGAATAGCATAAACTCAATATAAACCTATGTATCTGATCAAGGAATCATACAATAAAACACAACAAGATTTATAGGAAAGAATCATATTGTTGTATCATATTAAATGTGAAAGAGTGATTACAACCATGGCCTTGATGTCGTAAGGTCCCTTCCAACTGTCCTTCGTTCCCCACACACTTCTTGCTCCAAGGATTCTGAGACCATGGATCTGATAGCTACTCACAATCTATCTTGACAAAGCAAATCTCAAAGCCACTCTAACCAAGCTAATAATTCCAAGCCAACCAAAGCTAACTTTCTCCATGAGAACTCCTCTCCTTTTATAAGTTGAAGAGGATACGGTGAGGAGGTTAGGATGATCCCACTAAATCATGAAAGCGAGTAAGATCCAAACCATTCGGATTCCACCTCACCATAGAAGTTTCTCCTTTTAGAAGATTCGAGAAAACGCTTGTTTTTCCCACGTGTAGGCATTCTCGCACCCTACCTATAGAGAAAACTGTGAACATCTCACACCCTAGCTATGGTGCAACCTGCGAGAATCAGGCATTCTCGCACCCTGCCTATATAGCAACCTGCGAACTTCCTTTTTTATAGGGTTTTTACAAAGGAAAATGCAACTTCTTTACTCAGTAAAAGTTCTTCTCCCTTCTTTCTTTAGGAACTCAGGCCACTGACCCCTCTGAAGGCAACAGATAGGTTTACATCATTAAATGTCATAAGGATGATGAAAATAATGTGTAACACTAGGCCTGAAGTAGAAAAAATTGCCAACCAGACAGAATGGGATACAAATACTTTGGTTGAGACAGAACAACAGGACCTCCTGGTCACTGTATCACAGACGACCACAACACATGCCCCTAAGGAGAAAAGGCCTAGGTAGGATCTGTCACCTCTTGTCATTGAAGTATCATCTGAAGCGTTTCGACTACATACCAAGAGGCCAAAAGCCAATCTGGTACCCGACACGGCTGGTGAAAAGGGAATGCAATCCACTTCCACATTGGAGGTTGATCGGTCGCTCCTCAGTACAAGAAACAAGAAGATCATAACCTTAGTATTGCCAAAGAATCCCACAGATACTCCACCAGTCAACCAGCCAGGCAAGACAGGACCGAAGTTGATTATCTTTGATAAATATGATTTGATCAAGAAAAAGAATCAGACTTTGACCAACAACACATACGCCCAGTTCTGGAAGTAGACGTCGACTGCACAACACAGACTGCTATCAACATTCGACAATGAGAAGGGCAGAATGCACATGGCATTTCTCCAAGCATAGGTAACAGACCCAAAGGTAATCACCGATTACAAAAGGGCAACTTTTGAATTCCAGACTAAGGACGTGCATCCAACTGATCAAATGGATCTACATAGGCAAACTGGAGAAATGGTTTTCTCCACGTTGGCACATGCTTCCACTGCTACCTCCAGGTTACAAGTGTCTCTGAATAACATCCAGACGCAGTTAAATTTGAAGAAAATATCATCCTTTGCCAAGGATAATAGGATTAAGACGTTGGAGGAACTGGTCCTCAAGATCGAGTATGATCCCTCGAATGTGAAAGCAGTCGAGGAGATGATCAAGAAGAAACATGACGACATAATGTATTTGAGGATACAATTGAAGCTACCACCAACAATAGACTCATAGGCAAAGGAAATAGCGGAGACAGAAGGAGAAAAAGATGAGATGCTTAAGTTGATCATGGAGCAAAATGTACAATTGAATGAAATGGAAGCTGAAATGGAGAAGCTAGTGAAAGAGAAAGAACAGTCAAAACCCATGGAAGTCATTCCATTGAGTGTAGTTCCACTCTCAGGAGTGAGCACATCATCACTAGAAGAAATTCCATCGACAAACCCATTGACGTCTCTGGAAAAGACTGTTGAACTGGCTAAGTCTGTGGAAGAGATGAATCTGCAAGAAACAGAGATTAGCAGGCTCAAAAAAGAGATTGAGAACCTCCAGGAACTCAAATCTTCTTACCAAACCAGCTACTCCAAGGAAAAACAAGTGCCAGACCAGCTCAAACAAGAGTTACAACAGCTTCAGAAGCAAACAGTGGCATGCAAAACACTGGCTGAAGTCAAAGAAAGTGTCTGGACAGACATCACCAAGTCTATGAATGAAATATGGCCAATGATACAAATTATGTTTGAGAAAAATGAATTGGTACAAAGAAGTAAACAAGCCATCGAGAATATTAGATCGGAACTGGGAGAGATGCCCACATAGGCTAATGAAATCATCAAATTCCTAAATTCTAAAACCAGAGAGGAGCTGGAAGATCTGAGAATTGAGGATAGAACGAAGACCATCCTTGAGGTCAAGAGAGTCCTGACCAAGAGAGGACTGATGCTACAGCTAGAAGAAAAGGTTTAGGCTATGGACCTAGGGGTGAAAAGGTTTTTCAGGAATATCGAGGCTCTACAGAAGAAGGGTCTTCTTGGTTTGAAGGTGATAAATGACAAATTGATGATGCTCCCTGATTACAAAAAGAGACTAGCCGATGTGGCTAAGGATAGTTCGAAATTTTCAGGAATACAAGGAAGTATCACTGGAAAAGTATTCCTATATGCTCTACAGTTGGACATCAGCATACAACATGAGATCCAATACATCTTCATCATCAAGCCAACCTTTTCCAAGTACACATAGATGAATGAAGTCTACCGAAGGTTACACAAAGTCAGTGTTCCCAGTCATCTTCGATGGGAAGAGATTTGCAATCTGATCGAGTAGTCGATGAGAAGTCCCAGCCCAATCAACTATCCAGTCAGGTGAGGTCATGCAGAGGCCTCACCAATAGTTCACCCAGAGAACAACATGAAACTTTGACACATCATCAAACAGTTTCCTAGATTTTTGTAGTTGGTTAAGTCAGTTAAGCTAAAAATAGATTTACCATGTCCTGATCTTTAATGACAGTATCGTTTGTAAATTTGGTTATAAATACTTCACTTTTCGAAGTATTGAGGGTTGATCTTTGCGCTCTGTGAGTTACCAGACTGTAATATTTTTCAAGAGATCTTCCATTAATACAAAGAGGCATTTCCACAGGATTCTTGCGTGCACTCATTGGTGATGTTTTCCTTTCTAAGTTAAATGTTATTCTTGATTAGTTATCGCACTGTTTTCTAAATCTAATCTTTGAAAGTAACGAACGTTGCAGGATTTATCTTTGTATACCCTGTTTCTAACTTTAAAAGATTTTAGTGTTTCATCTTCTGATTTTACGATAAAGAAATTCTTAACTGCTTCTTTGTTGTAATTGACATTCTTTCCTTTTCTACTATTCCTCATTTAGGCTGCTAAATGAATCCAACGATTACATTATCTCGCCCTGTGAAAGGTTTCTTTGTTTTCTGGTTTATATTTTATTTCATGATACAGACCCCATAGCCTAATGGATGTGTAAATGTCTCTCAGCCAACCCAACGAAAATGATAACAAACAAAACAAACATATTTTATTTACCTAGACTAATATTTTAAACTTGAAACATATCTAAATCATACAGAGAGATCCCTCTATGAAGCTAGTAGGGCTAGATCCGAACTTTGAAGTGGTTGGATAAAGTTACCTCCCATAGATTTCTTCTTTTCTGACAACCTCTAGGAAATTTACAAAGCGTTAATAGCAACAAATGGTTTTGTTTCCCCTATGCCAACAAATGGTTATGTTGCTTGAAGAACCTGTGGCTACAGGAAAGAAGTATAGCCACCCCGAAAATAGTAAGAGAAGGGACATTAACCTCAGAATCTATAAGAGCACATCAAAAATGCAAAGTCATTTCAGCAAGAGAGAATAAGAATATAAATGGGAAGAGGATTCCATAAATTATTAAAGAAACTCAAATTACAGGAAAGAAGGACAAGAAGCTTAATAAGAAGAAATCTAAGCTAGAAAAACTACAAGAAGCTATAGAGAATAGAAGGAAAACTTTGCAGGAGGAAGATTTATAGAAATTGAACCTCACCGAAAAAAAAGAACCACACAGAATGGGACTTCACCATGATGAAGCTATATGACCATTGTAGGTGCCTCGACCGTTAGAATGACGCCCTAGAACGGCTAGAAAACGTAATTATGAGAAAATGGACTATTGAGACCGCTCCATAAAGAACAGATTCACATTGATGGACACATTCCTACCCGTTGGAGGAATCCATTATGATGCTTTCTTATTTAACCCGTCGAATGTTGCACCGGGACCACTTTTTGCCACCCGTGATTATCTGAGCTAATAGAGAATCGATTGTATATCACATTGTGATTTCTAGAGCAATCTATCCATTCAAGCTGCAAAATACCTATTGCACATTCTTCATTGAAGATTGTAGAATTGGGGGATGAGCCCGTCCAATTATGAATACTAGCAAATGCAACAGAGGCTCGGCTTTAGCGAGTCCAAGAAGAAAAGGAACAGGCTACAGAAATATTGAAGCAAGAAAAGGAGGAGGTCTTAAAACAACTATGAGTTGTGTAGTCCTATGTAACCTCCTACGAGAAGGATAAAGATGAAATTAGGGCGATATTCAAGGAGGACGATGCGAAGATACAGAAAGAAAAAGACCAGGTGCTCGTAGAGAATTTTTGGCATAGGGGCATACCCGAGGTTCAATGCTACAAAAGTGCACCAACAAAACCCTAACTACTAGCCCTTTCGACAACACCTGTGAAGCAGATGAAGTCTCACTCGAGGTAGAGGTAGGGGTGGTTGCAAGACTCAGGTGTCTGTAACCTTAGCTGGGACACAGATATGTAATTATATCACTTACAGATCACTTAACATCAATCAATCATCAATATTCGACCCTTATTACACTTCGCAGGTAGCACAGAGCATCGCATCATACACTTAGATTAAGGGTATCTTAGTACTTAGCAACAGTAAAATGATTCAGATCTAGTAGATCATCACTAAGCATCTTCATACACATCAGATCTAATATTCAGAGACATCTAATCAAGCACAAAGCATAATCATATCCATCCAACCATATCAAGCACTTAGTAAAAGAAGAAATAAGCACACTGAGTCAAAGCACAAAGCATAACACATGGATTTACATGGTTCACCCCCACCATGGGGCTACATCCACCAAATCTTCTTCTTTATTATCGTCTTCAAGTGGTTACAATCATGGAGCCATAAAAACCCTACTGCGCACAGGACAAAAGATATGTGTAGCTCTCTAGATCCTTCTTCCTTGTGGTACAACACAAAGCCTGCTACGACTACTTACAGTGACTTGCACTCAGCTTCTGCAAGTCCCATATAGGCACTAAGATCTTACAAATCTTACTTGCACCTAGCATACATCACATAGAAATACTTCTCTTCTACTACTCTTTCCTATCCTTCTATTTATACATACAAAAGTGGGCTTAAGCATGGGTAAAACCCACGGGCCGACATCCCTTTGCCATTATATATTCCCAAAATCCAAAATTGGCCCAAAAGTTGATCAAGATCCCGTGATCTCTACTTTTCCTAGCACTCCCTCTTCAACGGGCTGTCGAAGTCTCCAAAACAGTCAAATATGACCAAGTGTTCCCAAAACTTGGTCAAGGGCCAACAGGCCCCCAACACTCACCTATGACTCGTCCCGAGTCACTCTGGTCTGATCAGTTCTGCCTCAAATGCCTCGAGCTTGGATCAAGATGCTTCAACCTGCTTCTGTGCCATGAACTCTTGCTCGGAGAACTCCTGGATGAGTGTGTCATTTACTGGTTCGTCGAGGTGCTGAGATGACAACCTGTTCAAGCTCTGTTCCTTCGGTCTCGATTTCTAAAAATAACATGCATGCCTTATCCTACATGGGTTGGATTCATTGAGTGACCTCCATTACTTTACTTTGAAGTGTGTGAATCTATTGTTGGGTGATGCGATGCTCATGAGACCACTTCATTCTTTCTATGGGTGCTAGGGCCTTCAGTTGCATCTTTAGTTTTTCGGTTTCATGCTTCGCCTCCTAGAGTTATGACTCCAATTGATGCAATTATGGATTCTCGGTTAGGTTCTCATATATCTACGCACTTCTGCTACTTAATTGTTTTCATTCCTCAGTGAGTGCTTTAATCCCTTCTACTATGCTCCAAGCAGTCATTTCTCGTTGGTCACACACTTCTTGCGGGGTACGTGGTATGGTCTGAAGCTCTAATTCCACGACTCTTTGCTGAATTTGCTGAATAACTTCAACAAGCTTCATCACTTGGCGTTCTATGGATTATTTTGCCTTCTTCTCTACATAGGTCATAGAGAAAAATGCTCTATTGACTTCTTCTTCAATCCCTATCTACTTCGCGAGCAACTGGTCTTTCTCTTTCTGGATCTTTTCTCTATCTTCTTCAAATTTTTCTTAAAGAGTGTCCTTCTCTTGTTGCACAGCTCGACGTTGTTCGATGATTTCCTCTTGTTCTTTCTTTAAGGCCTGGGTGGCCTGTGCTGTTTCTACCTGTGCTTTTCGAAGGTGTACTTCGACTGTGTCAGCAATATTGTGGAGTTGAACTGGTTCATCTCCCTCTTCTGTTCTTCCTTCTGGCAGGGGTGCATTTGAGACTGCGCGGCTAGACTAAAGTTCCTATTGCACTCCTTGTAGCTCGATCTCAATTCTGTTGTACATTGTCTCTTTATTAGCTTCCCAATTTTATGCTATCTCTTCTATAGCTTCATTCATAGCTGCGATGAGGAAATTGAAGTCATATGGAGTGAGTGTGGTCTGCAACTAAGTTACAGGTTCTTTCGATTTCTTCCAGGAGGAAGGTTTCGGAGGTGAAACCTTCCTCTTCTTTATGATTCCTACTTCATCTTCTGGTCTTTGTTCGACTTCTTCTACGTCTTCACCATTACCTCCTTGATATGGTGTAATGGAAGCCGTCCTCAGAGATAGGCTATCTATATCCTGGACTTCCACAACCTTGCTCGTATTCTATGTTTTCTTTGTCTTACTCGGTCTAGGTGTATCCTGCACAGCTTCTGAATTGTTGAGGTCGAACATTTCTGTGGGATCTGCTGAAACAAGGAGGTCTTCTAACCATTCCTTGGTGACCTCCTCCAGGTCTTCTTCTGACAGCTTATAATAAGACTGAAGTTGTTCTTTATGCTCATCAGTTCATGCTATAATGTATATGAAATGGCGGTCCACGCTGAACTTCATTAAAGGTCGAAACCTCTATAAAGTATTTGAGTCATGCGAGGCTTGGAATGAATGGGGAGCTTCAACTGGGTGTAGTAGGTATGAAACATGACATTAGATTTCCATTTCTTATTCATATCCTTCGAGTACCATAGTGTACTGAACTTTGTGGCTAGTGGCTCAAAGGGGTTGATGTTAGGGAAGGTTTCACCTTCTGGTAGCTCCCATGCAATGAAAACTATAAGTATCAAGAGCCAGCTAAAATGAAATTCATGCCCCTAATCCTGGGCTTGTCTGCAGTCAATCTCTAGTTGATTCACCAGGTACTTCGCCTAGTTCATCTGTAGTCCCTCTGCGCACTTCCCTACGAGGTCAACTACAAAGATGGATACTTGCGTGGGTCGATTCTTGCATACCAACTTCTCTGTGATCAGTTGACAGGTGAGGCGCATTGTGCTACTTTCAATAGAAGATACCTTGTAGCCTCGCACACCTTTCTCAACATCACCATAAGATTCTTTGATCTTCTGAGAAAGAGCAGGGTTTGCAGTCTTTCCAGGATAGTAATCATGGGGATCAGGGCCTTGCATGCTAAGGCCTATGATCTGATTGATCAGCGTTGGATCAACTGTTATGCAACCATTTAACCATAAGTATCCTCCATGGTAACTTTCCAGCAATATCTTCACACAAGAATTCACCTCCTGGTGTATGTCGAAGTGCGGTATCTTCATAATGTTGAGGAGATTGGATTGCGTGAGGTTAATCATCCATTGCTGAGGGACGATCTTCGAATTCTTTCCCTTGGTTCTGGTTAGGTACTTGTACGGGGCAAGCATGCTGTAAAATTTACAATCCCCCAGGTTGAAGTCACTAAACTTCAATCCTGCAATCTTTTCTTGATCTACATGGACTGCATGAACCCATTTCGGTAGGTATGCAGTGACTAGAGTGTACTCAAAGTCTCTCAGCACACTATCTCTATTGATCACACTGTTCAAAGGTGGTATGTAAGCAGGTAGGATGGATGGAACCAAATTCACAATGTCCATGTCGTTTTTATGTTTGGTTCTTCTTTCTGCACCGGCTCGGGATGCTCCTGCTCGAGCAGTCGACGAGGAGGATTTCACTCCTCTCATTGATGATGCCTATAAAACTGTAGACAATCCTCTCTCTAACATGACTCTTTTGGATCTAAGGCTAGCAAGTACCTCTCTTACAGATTCTTCAGATGTGCTAAATTCGTTGGACATATACGCTCATGATCAATATCTTGAGTTCTCAAGGTAACTTAGGTACTGTAAAAAGTAAGAGTGAATTAATCACTATTAACAATTCCTGTAGTCTATGGACTCAAATTCACAATTTGGCAAAAGTGTCTTCTGTGCATGGCACGATGGACTAAGTAAGTAACTCTGTAACAGATCGTTTTTAACAGATATGGGGCTTTGTTAACTCTTGTTCTGTCCATTATTGCGTGGTCTAATGGTTTGGTGATGATCCATAAATGATTTTTGATTCGTTCGAAGCGACAGTCAAAAGGATATATCGGCTTCCAATGGATATATTGCTTCGCCATGGCAAAGTGACCTATGTCACTGTTCTGATATTCGGGCAAATCTCCAATTTTACAAGTTTCCTTTCTGCAAGGTTCCCTCTAGAACCCTCTCTAGCTTGTCGATCTTAGCTCTCTTTTTACTTATCTTCCTAGCCTTCTTCCCTGTGAGATTCGTCTCGGTAGTTATTTTCCCATTTTGATTTTTCTTGGGCATAGTCACTTCGTGCTGCTGAGGTTCTCTCCCAAGACTCAGGGGTACTACTTCGTTTGTATCTGATACATACACTCCAATCTTCTTTGAGTCCCCTAATGTTTTTGTAGCTTTGACATCTGGGCTTCTAGTGTCAAATGGATTCGATCTGTTCTCATGTTCTTCAATCAACTGCGCGATCCTTCTGGTCATGCAATCTTTTAACTCTTGTCTCTGTTGTTCTAAAACCTTTTCTTCTTCCTTCTTCCTGGCTTGATCTCTTTCAATCCAAGGTTTTCCAAGTAACATGGTAAACGGGGAATTTTCCTCAATAAATTTAATAATCTTGAAGTCCTCCTCTGTCGAGGTTCCATTGACAATCTTAGGTATCCAAGTGAGCCTTTCACATAGGTTTACTAGATTTCCTCTGAATAGGATTATTCCTCCTAGAAAAGGGATCATAGCAGGTTTTCCTATAGCTTCCTAGGTTTTTTCTGGCATAGTATTCATCTATGTTTCTTCATCAAGAATACAATCAATGTCGAAGTCCCCTATTATTGCTTCGATGCATTCTTTTTATTTAAATATATCAGACAACCTAACATGTTGGTGATCATTCAAGTTGTCTTTCATTTGTAGCAATACCTTCTCTGATTCTTTCTGGGGTTCTGGCTCTTCTGGATATGCCTTAGGGTTTTATTTATTCAGATTCATCTTTTCAATCTTAGTAATTATTCTAGGGCAATCCAACACTTCATGGTCCAATGCTTTGCAACAGAGACAACTAGGTCTACCACCAGGGCATTCCTTAGCTAGATGGCCCGGTTGTCTGCAACTGTAATAGAGTTTTAATCCTCTCTTTCTTTTAAATGATCCCCAGCCTCTTCTGTACTGTGCACTAGGATCATGGTAGCTAACCTGCAAAAAATTCTTTCTAGGATCCTGCATCCATTTGTTATTCCAATCATTCTTTATGTGCATAGGTATAACATATCTATCATTATGCTTATCGTCTCTGTTCATATCAAACTTTCTTTCATCTATCAGAACCCTAGTTTTTAAGCTAGGATAGACTCTATCAAATATACCTAGATCCATGCTCTAGAAACAAAATTTTCCACTTATCTTACTTTCAATCAGAGCACCAAGATTCCATATCTAAAAATTTTGAACTATTCTTACCTTTATTAAAGTACAGAACTTATAGATCTTACCTCTTTTCTGCAGAAACTTCCACTTTTACCTTTATTAGAGCACAAAGCGTTCAAATCTCTCTTATTTTCTCCAGATCTAGCCTTCTCTTTTTAGCACAGAGCTTTTCAGATCAAGTAAAATACTGCGCACTAGGGCACAGATCCACGCACAGAGCCCCCACAATTTCCAATTGAATCTTTGCACAAATCTTATTTTTCTTTAGTTCCCAACAATCACAATTTTAGGTCTCGGCAACGAAACCATTTGTTGGCACAAGGGCAGACCCGGGGTTCAATGCTACAACAATGCATCAACAAAACCCTAACTACCAGCCCTTTCGGCAACACCTGCGAAGCAGATGAAGTCTTACCCAAAGAAGAGTCAGGTGGTTGCAAGAATCAGGTGTCTGTAACCTTAGCTGGGACATAGATATGTGATTATATCACTTACAGAGCACTTATCATCAATCAATCATCAAGATTCGACCCTTATTACACTTCACAGGTAGCACAAAGCATCGCATCATACACTTAGATTAAGGGTATATTAGTACTTAGCAACAGTAAAACAATTCAGATCCAGTAGCTCAGCACTAAGCATATTCATACACAATAGATCTAATATTCAGACACATCTAATGAAGCACAAAGCATAAGCATATCCATCCAACCATATCAAGCACTTAGCAAAAGCAAAAATAAGCACATTGAGTCAAAGCACAAATAATAACACATGGATTTACGTGGTTCACCCCCACCCTAGGGCTACATCCACCAACTCTTCTTCTTTATTATTGTCTTCAAGTGGTTACAAGCATGGAGCCATAAAAACACTACTGCACACAGGACATAATATCTGCACAGCTCGCTAGATCCTTCTTCCTTGCGGTACAACACAAATCCTGCTATGACTACTTACAATGACTTGCACTCAGCTTCTACAAGTCTCATATAGGCACTAAGCTCTTACAAATCTTACTTGCACTTAGCATACATCACATAGACATACTTCTCTTCTACTACTCTTGCCTATCCTTCTATTTATACATACAAAAGTGGGCTTAAGCGTGGGTAAAACCCACGGGCCGACATCCCTTTCGCATTACATATTCCCAAAACCCAAAATGGGCCCAAAAGTGGGCCGAGATCCCATGATCTCTACTTCTCCTGGCGCTCCCTCTTCGACAGGCTGTTGAAGTCTACAAAACGGTCAAATATGACCAAGTGTTTCCAAAACTTGGTCAAGGTCCAACAAGAATACTGCGGTCAAAGAAGCGGTGACTAAAGCACTTTGCTCAGTGTCGGGCTTGGCACAAGAGGAGCCAGAGTCAGTCGAGATGCAAGTGGGGAAGCTCACTGAGGCAATTTAATAGCTTCAAGAAAGGATAATGAAGTTAGAGATCCAAGCATTGTCGAGCACTCTGCAAGAAGTATGCGACCAAAGGGAGGAAGCCGCTAAAAGTGCAGTTGGAAGGATCAAGGTCCTCGCCTTAGAATGTAAGCGGTTGAGTGATTAAAGTGAAAAAACCTATGAACTCCTTTCAGAAGATCTATAGATGAGGAAACTGGAAGCACATCTCCAGGAGGCGCAACAGCATACATCCACTGTGCAGGTGCATATGAAGTTACTCACTGTGGTTGAACGAATGAAGCAATCATAAGAGCAGTGCGCAGTCCAGCAGTAGATTATTGCCATCCAGAGAAGATTCATGGAAGTTATAAAGAGAATACAACTGGTGCAAGATGAGGCCTGAACGATTTTTGAAGAGATTGAAGGACAAAGCTCGCAGCTAGACCAAGTGGTTGCGACAGTGGAATAACACCTGGAAGGGCCTGTTACAGAGTAAGTGATTCAGGATTTTGTCGACCAGGAGGCTCTGGAGAAGCAGAAAATCAAGGCAGCTTGAGCTAAGCTTGATGTCTTTGAAGCAGCGTTGCCCAGATCTGAGTGACTCAGGATGAGTCACAGGTGAGTGTTGGGGGCATGTTGGCCCTTGACCAAGTTTTGAGGAAACATTGGTCGTGTTTTAACACTTTTGGGACTTCGACAAGCTGGTTGAAGATGGAGCACCCAGGAGGAGCTAAGATCGTGGTATCTCACTCATTTTGCGAGCTTGTGGAACCAACAAAGGGTTTACTAGGGTGTATGAAATAGGTTATGGGATGTCAGCCCATGGGTTTACCCATGTTTAGGCCTTTTTGTAACTGTATAAATAAGCAGCTAAGCGATATAAGAAGCATAACTAACAGACTAGTGGGATATGTGCACAATATGTTGTAAGTGTTAATGTTGTCTTAGTGCAATAGGTTATAAGTTTCTTGGTGCAAACAAACTGTGTAGAGTGAGGCTCTCTACCTTGACCTTATTTTGGGAAGGAGGATCTGGCATGTAGCACGCAGATCTCCTGTCCTCTATGGATTTTGTCTATGTGGCTCTGTGCATAGGAGTGGATGAATGGAAGAAGATCAAATACTAATAAAGAAAAACAATAAGTTGGTGGGCGTAGCCCCAAACTAGGGTGAACCACATATATCCTATGTCTTGATGTGCTTTGTGTGATGTGGATTATGTTATTTATTTTCTTAGTGATGTTGTTATAATGTATGATGAATGCATCTGATGATTATTGCTTAGTTATTAATGGTATTAAAGATAAATGAATGTTAGATCCGAGCTAATGCTATGTGCTAAGTGATTGAAAGTGATTGATCTGTATTGTTACTATGTTGATCTGTAATAAGGGTTTAATCTACGATGAGAATGAGACTCATGAACTAATGCATATTGTTGGCTAAGTACTATGCTAAGTGTTGTAATCACATATCTATGTCCCAGCTTGGTTGTAGACACCTGATTCATTCAACCCCCCCTGCCTCTACCTTGGGTGAGACTTCATCTGCTTCATAGGTGTTGCTGAAAGGGTAGGTAGTTAGGGTTTCATTGGTGCATTGTTGAAGCGTTGAACCCTGGCTATGCCCCTATGCCAACACCACTTTCAATCAAAATATATAATCTTCAACTTTATCAACAATGTATATTTTATGATTTCATTCAATATATAATGATCATATAACAATAAGAAATACCATTCAACAATATCACATCATATAGACAATACAAGATAATTTACGCGCAAACCCAAATGGGAGAAAACCACAGAATGATTTCTTATATATATCAAGAATACATTCATAGGAAGCACCAACTTTCAAATTATCCAACATCAATTGGAAGAGGTAACAAACCCTTATTTACAGGCTCCAACTTGAAGGAAGACAAAACTCCCTAATTTACCAGCTACAACTCGAAGGAGGCTCCAACCCCTTGATTTATAAGCACCAACCTGAAGGAATATCCAACTCCTTGAGTTCTCTGGATTCAACCAGAAGGAGGTTGTGACCCCCTGATTTATAGGCTCCAACTTGAATGAATCTCCAACTCCCTGAGTTCTCTGGAACAACCTAGAATGGGGTTACAACCCCCTTTCCTTGCCCCATCCTTCTACCCTGAAATATAAGTGTAGAACAAACTGTCACTACCACTAATACTGCCACTGACCAACCTATCAATGTTACTATCACATCAACATGTACTATTGTCATTGTCTCATCAACCTGTACCACTATCATTGTATCATCAACTTGTAAATGATGATCAACCAATCATCCAACCTGACACTGTCCCTGTCACTGTCTCTGTCACTAATATACCATCATTAACCAACTGTAACCAGATCCACTCACATGGATATCAAAATAGTCATCAAACCATGTACATCAATCATCAACCAGGTACCAAAACCTGTACCATACCATGTATATAAACCTATGTTATACCATGTACATCAACATATACCATACCATGTACATCAACCTTTATCATACCATGTACATTAACCTATACCATACCATCAACCATGTGCAAACGTGTACTATAAACCATGTACCATGAGATGTGCCTCAACCATATACCAAATCATTCATGACATGCCTCAATCATTCCATATATCATGTACCATAAGATACTATCAATGAAGCGGCTCAAAAAAGTACCAAACAATGTGCCTCAAGGATGTGATAACATCACCATGACATATACCAAACCCGATACCAAGATATCTAAGAATGTACTTCTAGCAATGTATCATATCATCACCAAAGTGTACCATCATCAATCAAGACATGCCTTAAGCATGCACCATACCAAGCATAACCCTAAAAAAAACACATAAGCATACATGTAATCCTGTAGTCACCCTACTTTATCAAATCTTAGACAAACATGCCTTTCTTGGATTCAACAACCTGGTACTATCATCCTCCCCAAATTTATCTTAGCCTCGCGATACTAAGGCCTATTGTCTAGTAGGACCTCACGTGATGATCCCTAGACAACCCATGGGGGTGCCTCAAGGAACACCAATTTTTTGACCCATGGAGGTCATCCAAACTAGGGCTTTCCCAAAACACCCTCTCTCCTCTGCAATCCCAAAAATCTTGCACTTCTCACTCTTTCATTGCCTCAGATTTTATCATTGAAAACTTACCAAAATATCACTTTCGCACATAGAAGATATTCAAGTAAACTTCTGTGTGAGTGTTCTTATGAAATACTTCTTGAGGTGTATATATGTTTTTTCTACGTAATCTCTTTCCTTAAATTTTGGGATTCTTGAAATTTCTTGTTACAACCACTTTACCCTTTCATTAATGTCTTGTAACCAAATAGGGGATTCTTAACCATTCTTCGGGGCTTCCAACTTCATGAGGGAATCTCTCCCTAACCATAAGGAACCACGTGGTGTACCACCTATCACTGGAAACAACATGATGAGGACTATCCATATATGAGTTTTTTACCTACATGTACACCATCATTCATGTCCTTATTCCTCAAACAACTATGGGTTACATAACCACACCTTCGAGGCTTCGTGTAGATTTCATCAAGAATTCATCAAATGCACCCATCACATTTGCTGACATCAATCACTTTTGTTGACATCAATGAAAACTGACTTACCATAAATCTTGAACACAACTCTGGGGCATATTGGCGTCTCCAAGGGTTGACATCAATGACAAGAAACTGTCCAACAAGGACATCATTTGAGCTCAATAGACTTGTTGGAGGATATCCTCTATAGGTGGGACAACACCGTTGTCTTTTAAGGACACTTTATTCAAATGTAGAAAATCAACACATAACTAAATATCCCCAATTTTATTCCTAATTGGATCCAAATTGGATACCCTTTTCAAGTAATGAACAATGTATATGACCCATGTTGTTTCCATCTTGTCTGATTCCACTTTAACTGTTTGTTCTGAAGTAGATTTTTTCTTCCTTTGTTTCTTCTTGTAAGTATTTGAATCAGGGACTATGGGTATCACATGGAATATCTCTTTCATATTGAAACCTTTGAGGTCCTTTTAGGACTAGGAAAATACATATTTGAACTTTGTTAAGATTCGTGAATTAAGTGATCTCGGAAGGGGAACATTGCGACCCTATATAAACCAATTTTGGATCTTTCTCTATTCCCAGATTTATAGTGATTGTTTATTGCACCTTTCTAAAATATTCACCATGAATACTATGTGTAGAGGTAGAAGCATCATTGGAATCAAACATGGAAAAAACAATGGGAATTTTATTCGTTTTCAATTGAATTGTATCCCCAATTTCCTCTTCCATCAGATTGAAGATATGTAAATATTCAAATTCTTCCCTTTTTTGAAGGAATATACATATATTTTCATCTATATCAAAAACTTTCCAACAGTAAATGTTATCAAGTAACACAGACCTATGTAAGATCTGGACTTTTATATCCTAGAAAAAACTTACAAAATCTTAAGTAAAGCATGAACCAACTAAGGCCAAAGTATCAACTATGTGGTTTGCTTCCCTAATTATAGCTTGAATGTTGAAAGATGAGAACTTTTCAATAATTCCTTATCCTTTCAATAGTATTGTTTGAGGCGAGGTTTATGAACCACATATTTCTCTCTAATTTGGTTCACAACTAGCTATGAATCCCCACTTACCAACAAATGGTGAATCCATAAGTCTAAATCCTTTTGGATTCCATGAACCAATGCTTCATATTATACCATGTTATGGGTATTAGGGAGTTCTAATCGAAAAGAGAAATGGATCTCCTTTCCCTTGGGATGACACAAAAGGACCCCAACAATGGATCCATGCTTGGATTTGGCACCATCAAAATCCATACTCCAAATCACTTCATATAGCTGAATAGGAGGGATAGAGAGATATTATTCAGATAACACAGTATAAGTACCCATCCTCGTGTCTTGAAAAGACATATTTTTCATGTTGTAAGAAGTAGGTACAACTTTCTCTTGGTATTTTGTCTCTCTCCTAATGAAACATTCTACACCCTTATGAGGGAAGGTGAAGTGGGTTCCTTCCATGAAGTAGAAACCCAATTTTACCTTGGAGGACCACTCTCTTCCTAAAAGCATACCATATACTTTAGGTATATTTGCTACAATTACATCTATGAGCATCCTCACATTAGGATCTTGGTTGAAATAAATGGATAAGTCCTTGATGTAACCAATTTTTTCTATTGTCCTTGAATCCAAATCTAGAAAATATTTACAATGACTTGTGCCCTCAGGGCCAAATATCCTCATAAATCGATGTTATAGCCTTAATTTCCACCCTACAGGGCCAGAAGGGAACCCAACAAAAGATGAAAGACAACACACAACTCTAGCTTGAGATTTAGGAAATTTTTGGAGGGTGCCACTTGACATACATGGATAAAAAGTGACATGTCATGGGTCATCTATAGTTCAACCATCGACACCCTTCATAACCTTCTAGATTCACAAATTTTCAAAGAGGAAAGTGAGGGATGATTTGGTTCTCCATGGCATGATATTTGGAGCTCACATCATTCAAGTCTCCAATGGTCTCTAGAATATATAGAATATCTCCCAAGACTCTTCCAAGGATCTATATAAAGAAGGAAAATATTGAGAAAGAAATAGAAGAATCATTTATAGATCTATGCTAGAAAACTTCAGAGGTGCTTCTCCATCTACATTAGTTTCATTCAAGTTGCCTAGATTTGTTGAAGATATAAGGAGGAGAAAGGAGAAACGGGAACAAGGGAATGAATCTACACTAAGAGGTAATTGTCTTGATGTATTTTGATGATTCATATTAATATATCAATTGTTTTCCCCTATGAATGTTTGTTTACATGCATAAATATTCATATCTGATTTTTTCCATTATAGATTAGGTTAGATCCAAGATAGATCTAGTATTCTAACATCAATAAAGGAAATAGGAAGACATTGCTTGTCTTTTGTGTGCAGGAAGTAGGTTGTAGGAGTTGAAGCTCGAACTTTAGGACTGAAACAACCAGGACATAGGAAGGAAAAATTTAGAACAAGTTATGTCATTCTTCCATTTCCTTGTGTAATATTCAATATTATTTCTTATTTCTAGGAAATTCGTAGAACTCTATCCCTTTGTCTGTCTAGGATCAATGGGCAGATCCTAGGGAGATATTACTATCCACCTGTGAGATTTTATCCATAATAGAAATAGTGACCATACTGTTGTTGTGAGAAATTTCATCTTCCGGATAGGTTGAACTCTCCTTAGATCAAACTATGATCTAAGACAGACATTAAACAAATGGTTACTACTTTCCTTTTATATTTAACTAGTTAACCAATAGATAGAAGAAGGGAGACTTACTTTTTTCCCTAGTTTTTCCTCGTTGTTTTGTCCTTTTACCTCATTGCTCCAATTCCTTCAACAATCAAAGAGACCTACAAAACATGAAGCAAACATTTCTACTTCTACTAGATATTGTTAGGTAAGAACCAAATCTATCTATACCCGATTTAACTTAAGCATAAACACTATCATGAACAACATACTGAAAGGAATAGGCCAATTTGATATTGATGGAAAGCCAATAAATAAGGAACTTACAAATCACCTTTGATGTTGCATAAATATTCTCCAATATCTCTAGTCCAACCCTTGCATGAATGTCTTGAGATAAAAATGATGATTCTTCAATGTATTCCTTCCCCCATATCACATTGGAATTCCCTCATTATATAGTATTTGGAGGCTTAACCACCATGGAGAAGATCACTCACTAGATCCACTAAATTGGGATCTTGAAGCTTTTTAGGGAGAAAATATATTTCAAGGATTTTAGGGAGAAAATACTTCTCAAGGAGTTTAAGGAGGAAATATCTCTCAAGATCCATTAAATTAGGATTTTGGTCTGAGAAAATTTATGAACCATCCATGAGACTCTCAACTTCTATTTGATATTAGGAAACTAAATGTGAGGTAGATTTTGACACTAAATTAATTTCCCTTTTTTGAATAATAGTAAATAATACATGTGCACATGGTATTTTGATATTCATATGATACATTTCTCTTCCAAACTAATTAGGGATTGTGAAAAATGTTCTTTCATGGTGTCAAGGTGTTGTGACACTTAGTAAAGTGCATGCGACACTTAGTAAGGTGCATACAACATTTGAAAAAGTCCATGCGACACTTAGTAAGGTGCAGAGGACACTTTATGACACTTGCAACACTTAGGTGTAAATAGGTACGACACTTAAGTGTGACATTTTGGTGTGTCAGAGATGCCCCCTAAAGTGTGAGGTTAGAATAGAAGTTGATGGTCAAAACACTTTACAAAAATATTGCTGCAAGGGTGTTGGAGTAGGAGAACCTAAAAAGAAGCTACAAAACAACCATCAAACAATATATATGTATCATTCCCAAGGCAGACATACCTATTCTCAGAATACAAAATGACTCAAAGAATGGCTGCTGACCAATACATTGGGGATCCATGAAAATATCGAATAAGGATATGGCCACCAACAATGCAATGTGGATTCATACCTCCATGACTCAATGAGGTCCTAACCACAAAAACTACACAGTGGAGATACGATATGAAAACAACATAGTGACATGAAAATACAAAGTGGATCTATGTGACATCATATATCACTGGGATTGTCGGTAGGGTGAGTGTAGTAGAATCCCAAAATACTCAGATAATGTCTATCAAATACTAGGTAAAGAACATAATAGAGTGAGCACCCAAGCTAGGGTCTTCATCCTGATCCCAAAATAGTACAAATTTGACCGTGTGATGAGATGAATTAATGTTGAACATTTTTGAAACCACTTGATTATCGATCATTAGTGTATACCATTAACCGGTGTGAGGGAAATCACCAATGATAAAAATGATTCCCAAGGTACCCTAGTACATTCCGACGAATGTGATTAAATGAGATGAAGTAGAACATCCATGGAATAAATAGATCAGAGGCCAATTATGTAAACCTATTGTTGAAAGCAAGGAAACTTGCCATTGAGGCATGCAGGCTCCAAGGTACTAACTGGTTTCTAAGTCCAATTCCTAGATAATGTGTTGAATTCGATAGGAACAGACTCATCGAAGGAGGGCCATGATGTTTCCCCCATCATTAACATGAAATTGACACAGGAAGGTGATGTAAGATGATAGGTCAAATGAGGATAGACTGAAAAGAGGATGAAAGATGGTAATACCACAAAATGGTTGGATTGAGATGAAAATTCCCTTGAACATTGTGAGACATGGAAAGTGACTTGGTAGCATTGATTTGACTGAGAGATATACCAAAACATAGTGTAATGATCACTAGGGAACTCTTTGGGTGAGATGAAGGAGTATGAGGTCTCCTGGAATTGGTATGACTCACATATTGTTGATGTTTTGGTAGTTATGGGAGGTATTTCATCCTAGAAAAATTCTATTAGTGAAGAAGAAGATTCCAAGAATTCAAAGGAATACCATTGAATAATTGAAGAATACCCCAGAAAACAATAAAGTGAAATAGAATACCACAGAAGAGAAGTCGACCCACAGGAAATAATTAAAGTGGAAATATAATTTCTAGGAAGAGAAGTCGACCCACATAAATAATAAAGTATTCATAAAGACTCATAATAAGAAGTAGGCCCTAGACAGGAACCCTTATTAGTATAAATACAAAAATATATAATTTCATTTGTATAGTCATACATCTCTCCTTTTGTAGTGCGTAGTAGGTAGTTGCAACAATTTCACTATTTTTGGTTTCTGGTTCTCTTGGAGAGTGTGCCCCACTTGGGGAAGGATATTCTTGGTGGCTATTGGTGATTTCTCTTTTGCACTATATTTGGAATAGTTGCACTAATTTTTGTGTGGTACTACCCAATTTCTTTGTACTAGTTGTAGTTATAGTTGTAGTTGACAGTTGTGCCAGTTCTGTGGTGCACTATCTTTCTCATGATGCACCTATCTTGTGCCAGTTTTGTGACCTATTACTAAGTTGTCTACCCTCGATAGGGTTTGAAAATAAGAAGAGATACGTATATGTTATCATGTTTTCTTCATTTTTTTTATCTTGTGATTAAAGCTTGTTCATGCTCGTATTGGAAATATTCTTTGTAAGAAAATTTGGTTGGTTTTTTTCCTAGACTTTGGGGTTCTCCCAGGATAAATCTTTGTGTCTTTTTGTGTTTCTTTATTTGCTTCTTATATATTCCGGTATATGATTATTGAATGTTATAATAGGATAAAAATGTTATGGTAAATATAATGTTAACAAAACTAATGAAAATCTAACATGCTATCAAAATGGTCTAACCATTGGGAGGAAGATCATGAGATTTGCCACATTGTTGAAAATTACCATTGTACAATTTTATTTTGTCAAGTGTGTTGAGGAATTATTAGAAAATTTATTAGAATTTTTTTTAGCATAGATCAACTCACCTTTCCCTAGCGCACCTGCTACATCTTTTAGATTAACTTTCTGTCAAAGTTGACTTTTTAGGGTTTTAGTCTTGTTGACATTTTCCTGAACAATGAACCCTCTGATTTAGATTTCTGAATTTTTCTTGTTGATGTAATGTCTCATATTAGAAGACAAATATGGATGGTGCATTCATATATAAAATGAGGGAGTTTCCAGGAGATGCACATTTGGAAAGTGGACATTTATCTAAGTAGTGACAGTAGATCCAAAGGGATCTTAGATCTAGTTCACTCAGAGGAAGCCCAAGAGTTGAAGGTAGTAGTGATGATGTCTTATACAATATATAACAAATCAAATGGGAAAACAATATCTAGACTCTAGGTTTTCATATCAGGTTTGATATTTTATTACTGCAACTTAAGGAAGTTTTGTAACTAGAACAACAATCTTTAGAAGACTATTATTGTTGAGTACTATTTCTATAAAATGTTTAGTGACACTTGAATATTGTTATTACAATGATCATCATGTCCTAATGATGCACTTATTTACAAAATTAAATTGATCTCTTCGAGGAGATGTTCTTGGCTTTTGACTTTGTCCAGGTAGGTTATATTATAAATTCCATGGAGGTTACCATGGAGATGTTGTTGTACTTGTTTCTTGTTCTAGGCAAGTTACTATGTAGGAATGATTGGTCACAAAAATAGAAGCGTGTTGAAGAGTGTTGTTTTTAATTCTTGTTATTGTATTTTTTTTTACTCTTGTTTGAGGTAGGTCACAGGTGATAGCTCTGAGAAGGAGCTATTGTGATGATTTTTCTCATTCTTTTTTATTTTATTATTGTTCTAATCATAAGAATGTTGTTCTGGTTTGCTATGTTTCACTTGTTATAAGAAGGTCACGGGTGATAGATCTAAGAGGGATATATAGTTAAAGTTGCAGGAGGAAACATATTAGTTAGTCTATAGCTGAGACATGGAGTAGACTATCCAAACATAGATTTGCATACATGATCGTGCACATCCATGTAATGAAGGAGGAAAGGATGAATTTAGAACCTTCTGGAAACAAGGGTACTTTTGTGAGATATAAAGTATCTCATATGTAGATTGATTATGAGTAATATAAGGCTCTGAAGAAAACTCTAAAAATCCCTCTAGTTCAGTTAATCACTCTTTAGGACATCAAGAAGAGTCAGTAGAGACAGAAGGGCTTACCCATAATCGTTGCAGTGACTAGGAAGAGACTAGCATGGTCCCATGATACTTTGTAGATATATGGAATTGATGAGCCATATCATGAGGAGGATCAGATGGGTCCACCAATGGTGAGGTAGGTTGCCCCACCAAGCGCAAACTCAGAAGGATTCAAAGTTCATATGGAGTCATCCCTTAGGATCTAGTAGGGAGGAGAAACCTCCAAGTATAGTCCATAGGAGATTAGACTTTAGAGGAGGCCAGTAGATGTAGAGGGAGAACATGGATTCAAAGATTATATAGACTCATATGGATTCAAGATTCATAGGGAGCATGCATACTTAGAGTGAGATTAATCTCAGCGAGAGTTAGTTGAATCAGAGGAAATCCAAATCATTAAGAGGAATTTCCCCCTTAGATTCAAGTGGGAGAGAGAGACGTCCTCCAATACTGACAAACAATTTCCATGAGTTGAGGAGGCTATATCAAAGCTTCAGATACTTCAAGGAGATAAGATACCTCCTAGGAGGACTCCCTTGTTTCAATATAGTTTTCTATAGTGACAAAGGAGGAAGCCAATCATTAGGACTGGGATATGGATTTTTCCTCATTTCTAGAGAGAGCAAGAGACCACACAAGTTTTCTAGCTCTGTGGTGCTGATGAGGAAGATCATTGATTCAAAACCTTCCACTTATGAGGAAGATGAAAAGAAAAAAGTGTGGAAGGATACTATGATGATGTGTGGTAAGTGGTTCTAGAGCGAAGTCGGTGGTGACTTCCAAGTGGATCTACAAGATCAAGTATGTTGCAGATGGAAGCATAGAGAAGTACAAAGCGATAATTGTGGCTAGAATATTCTCCTAGAAATAAGGAGAATATTATGACGAGGCACTTAATCTAGTAGCCAGAAGAAGTGTACATAGATTAACCACAAGATACATGAGAAGAAGTATCATGTCTACAAATTGAAGAAATCTATGTACAAGCTTAAGAAAGAGCCTAGGTAATCATATTCCATAACAAACAATTATTTGATGATATTGGGGATGGTTTCCCCTTGATATTGGATGACCTATTTATTAAAAGGGATGATAAGATCATATATGGGTGCAAGAGGGAAATCACTTTAGATTTCTAAATAAAGGATCTAGGTTTGATGCATTATTTCTTGGGATTAAAGGTGTGGCAAAGGCCAGCTAAGATTTTCCTTATCCAAGGAAAATATATAGTTGAGATCCTACAGATATTTAGGATGATGGAATGCAAGTCCATGAAAACACCTATGGTTATGAATTTGAAGCTCTTGAGTGATTCATTTTTATATTTGGTTTATCCCATGATGTACATATAGTTGATCATATCCTTAATGTACCTGGTTAACACCAAGATGAACATATGATTTGCAGTGAACACCTTGTGTCAGTACATGGATGAGCCTAGACATCTAGATTAGATAGAAGAAAATAATGTGTTGAGGTACCTTTATGGTAATGTTTTATATGGACTCAGATATGTCTTAGATGATGTAGTGAAGCTATAGGGTTATACAGACTCTGACTAGGCAGGGAGTGTAGTGGACTAAAAACTCACATCACGATGTTGCCTCAGTTTGGGATCAGGAATGATCTCATGGTTGAGTAGGAAGCAAACGTTAGTGGTGCTCAATATAGAATAGGAAGAGTATATTGCAACCAGTGTTGGAAATCATGAAGCAGCGTGGCTTCGAAAGTTTCTTGCAGGGTTATTTGATCTAGAGTTGGAGATAAATTTGATACATTGTGATAATCAAAGTTGTGTGAAGCTTTCATAGAATCTAGTATTTCTTGAAAAGTTGAAGCATATAGAGATAAAATACCACTACATTTGAGACATGGTGCAGAGAAGAGCTATGGAGATCTAGTACATATCCATAGATGAGCAGATATTGAACATTCTCACCAAGCCTCTTTCTAGAGTAAAGTATGAGTACTTCAGAGACAAACTCAGTGTGATGCAGAATGTCCACCCTCATTGAGAGGGAGGTGTGATGTTTCTCCTCTAGACGAATTTCCCCTTTAGCCAAGAATTTCCTAGATCACTCATGTGAGTTGACTGAGGGAGTAATGAGAAATTGGGTACAAGTATTTCCTATTCCATGTGAGGTGGATAGGTGTGAATAAGACTTGTATAAATTCTTGACTACACATTGTGAGGTGGATATGTGTGAATAAGACTTACATCATAGCCTTTCCTATGCCATGTGAGGTGGCTAGGTGTGAATGGGGATATTTTCGACACTATGTGAGGTGGTGAGGTGTGAATATGACTATTGGGAGAGGAGAAAAATCACATCCTAGTGTAAGTATTTCCTATATCATGTGAGGTGGCTAGGTGTGAATAAGACTTATGGAAATTCTTTCCTACACCATGCGAGGTGGCTAGGTGTGAATATGAATTGGTGCATGGCTTTGTACCATGACATAGCCTTTCCTAAGCCATGTAAGGTGACTAGGTGTGGATGGGGCTATGGAGGAATTTTTTCCCATACCATGCGAGGTGGATGGGTGTGAATAAAACTGTGGGAAAAGAAGAAGAAACATCACAACATAGTTGGGAGGACTATGGAAGTAGTTATGTACTACTGGATAGTGTGATAGAAACTATGTGCTACTAGTTGATTGCAACATATTCATAGACTTGACTATGGTATAAGTTTTGAGTTATTGATGACATGGTGGTAGCCTTGGCGCTACTAGTTGATTGCAGGGTATTCATTGGAATACTAGAAGAAAATATATTGGAAAAATACCTCTCTATATAAGAGGGAGTGTTGATGTTTTAGTATCTTCGAGAGGTATTCCCTCCTAGAAAATTTTTATTAGAGAATAAAAGATTCCAAGAAGTCAAAGGAATATCATTGAACAATTAAATTACACCACGGAAAATAAAAAAGTGAAATAGAATACCACAAAAGATAATTTGGCCCACATGAAATAATTAAAGTGGAAATATAATTTCCAGGAAGAGAAGTCGGCCCAAAAAAATAATAAAGTAAATATGAAGACCCAAAATAAGAAGTCGTCCCCAGACATGTTCCTATATTAGTATAAATATAGGGCTAGATCATTCCATTTGTACATTTAGACAGTTCTCCTTTTGCAGTTTGCACTAGGAAGTTGTAGCTACAGTTGCAACTTTTTTATTATTTCTAGTTTTTGGTTCTCCTGGAGAGTGCACTCCACTTGGGGAAGGATATTCTTTGTGGATATTGGTGATTTTTTTTGTGTACTACCTATGGAAGAGATTATCTAAGTTTGTGTGGTACTTCCCAGTTGCTTCATGCTAGTTGCAGTTACAATTGCAGTTGCAGTTGTAGTTACCATTTGCTAGTTGTGCCACTTCTATGGTGCACTATATTTCTCTAGTGATGTGCCTATCTTGCACCAGTTCTGTGGTGCTACTCAGTTGTATACCCTTGCTAGGTTTTGACAAGAGGAAGAGATAAATATATGTTATCAGGGTTTCTCCATTGTTTGTTTTGCTCTTGTGACTAGAGCTTGTTCATGGTTGTATTGGAAAGATTCTCTCTAAGAAAATATGGATGGGTTTTTTCCTCGCGTTTGGGGTTTCCTAGGATAAATATTTGTGTCTTCAAGTGTTTTTTATCTACTTCTTATATATTTTGGTATAACATTATTGAATGTTAAAATTAGATAAAAATGATATGGTAAATCTAATGTTAACAAAACTAATGAAAATCTAACAGAGACAAGCATATTATCCAACTATGAGATGAGATGAAAATAGGTGTGAGACAAGAATATTATCCAACTATATGAAAAGACACAAATAGGTTCCATGTTCAAGGGAGACAATAAATAGCTTCTATAATGGTTTCCAAAAAACTTGACCTATTTCCTTCAAATTCTCCCCCACCATGGTTGGTGAGTACATATTTCATTATTAAATGAGCTTGAGGAGGATAAAATATGCTCGGTATATATCATATTCGATGAGTCCCTCATCATATGTTTAACAAAAATAAATAAGGAGGGGTTCAGCCATGTATGGGTACCCATGGTTTCGAGTGATACCCATGGGTGGTTGTTACTTCCCTCCTAGCTGAGAAGCTAGCTATTTAACTCTAGCATGATGTCTAGAGGCTGGAGACATGCCCCCCCATGCTTCATTTTGTTTTCCAACACTTATGTTGTCACTAATTTATATACCAAATTATACTCGTGGCTACTAATAGGTAAATGTTCACCAAAGGAAGAAAGAGGATCAACTGCAATAGGTTGATGAAAGGAAGGCTTAGTTATGAGATGTAGTGAAAGACTCGACTCAACATTTACGAGATATAGAAAAAGAATTGAATCAATTAGAGGGGGGATCTGTTTAATTTTTTAACGCACCTGACACAGAAAATGAATTATGATCAAAGTAGGTTTCAATTTTACACAAGCTTGAAACTAGAAAAACTATGCTTGGGGTAGGTTTCATTTTTACACAAGCTTGAAACTAGAAAAAACTATGCTTGGGAATATCTGTTTAATTTTTTAATGAGCTTGAAACAATAAAATGACTATGCTCGCAATCCTCTATTTCATTTTTTAACGAGATTGAAACAATAAAATGACTATGCTCGTAATCCTCTATTTCATTTTTTAACGAGCTTGACAAATAAACGAGAATTTTTCTCGAGGCTAGTTTCATTTTTTAACGATCTTGAAACTAGAAAATAAATTCTGCTCAAAGTTGGTTTCATTTTTTAATGAGCTTGAAACTAGAAAAAAAACCATGCTAAAATCTCTCTACCATGGCTTCCAAGAGGTCTTCATCAGTCACAAGAACAATACTCTGGAAGGAATACATGGTAAGGAACTTACTTGGATCAACATGGGGGAGAGAATATTCCAAGGTCCCTAACAAGTGGTTTACCATGTGAACTACCATATCTAAGTCTAAATAAGGTGATCATACAAAGAGAGGATCCTTATCATTTGGATTTGAACGCATGGGACATGTTGCCACATAATTAACCTGTGGCAGGGTAAATATTGCTTGCATGTAAGGAAAAATAAAGGATGTCAGATGGTTGGATGTCATATGAGGGCCAATGGATGAAATTTGGTCAATGATTACAATGTTTCCATTATGAGGGAAAGACGTCAATCAAAAAAGTGTGGACACAACAACTTTCATAGAATTCACATAGACTTGCCCAAGGAGAAAATTAAATTCCAAAGGGCCTTGGACTACCATAAAGTCAATATGGATAGTCTTCCCTCCCAAGGTAACAAGTAATCGAGGAAGGATCCTTAAAGATTCACTAGCTCTTTTGTTAAAACAAAACAGATTATGAGTCACCGAAAGAAGCTAAGGGGAACCAAAAGATTTCCAGGAATTCGAGTACAAAATGATTACAAAAGCACCTTCGTCTACAATAGAGTGACATATGTTTATATCACAAACTTCCACAATGATTTCGAAAGGAATGTAGGAAGGGAAATGAGGTTCTATTAATCTGTTCCAATAGATGGAAATTACCTCATTACTCAGAGGGCGTTCTGTTGGAATGGGTGAAATTACCCCTTGTTCAGAAGAGTCTAAGGTAACAAGAAAGACTTGAGTGGTATCTACTTCACTCTTCATGAGAAGATTGGGATAAACCAGTGATGGAACTAGATAGATCACTTGATCTACCAGATTGAGTCATGATGGAACCAGATCGATCACTTGACCAACTAGAGTGACCGATGATGGAACCCGATTGACCAATTCATAAACCAATGGAAGGTTGGGAAATAATTTACGGTAAGATGTTGGAATTTTTTGATGGAAATCAACAATATTTTCCAACAAATGTGAACCCTCATCCATATGAGGGAAAAGGTAAATTCGATGACTTCCTTCACATAACCTAGAAGGAAAATTGACTCTACCTTTCTTACTTCAAACCTTAATATCACTAGTTGATAGGTTGCCACTGGCATGACTAGAGACAGCTAGAAACATAGGTTGTTGGGAACCCGTAGACCACACTTATAATATCTTGAGAAGACCAGGGAAATCCTTAAGAAGGTGGTCATCCTTACAAATCCTACAAGGGAATTTGGGCATGTGGTTTGTCTTGGTAGGCTTTTAAATATCATAAACACTCCTAACATGATTAACAGTAGTTGGTGGATTTCCCCCTTTCTTAGTTTTATTCTTCTTAATATTCCTTTTCTTCTTCTTCTTATCCTCCTAGTTACTAGCATTAATATTTCCACCAGGAGAGGAGGAAGAAAGGGAAGAAGACCCGTCATGTGAAGAAGGAAAAGGGTTGACATGAGGTTGACATTCTTTGGGTGGAGGGATTGCATATGAATAATTGAGAGAATTTGGGATCAATGGAGTGGAAAACAACCATACCAGGAACCTAATAGTGAATCTAGGAATACTCAATGTAGAAATATAAGGAGGACCAATGTTTCCAAAAGAAGGAAAAACAAAAGGCTCCCCGGGAAAAGGAGTCCCTTCATTGGGAGTTCCAAGAACTTATTCCATAGAAAAAAACACAACCTAGAGTCCAGTAAATCAAAGATAACACACTACCAAAGTTCTTATGAGATAAGAGAAAACAAACAAAGGAAGTAGGGATATTCTAGAGACGGAAGATGAGGCCATCAATGAAGATATGCGAAGTAGTTACCCCGACCTCCACATAATAGCCTTTCTTGGTGCAAGTAACCCTCACTTCACAAGGACACCCTCCAAGGGTACTGAAAGTGTGATGTGAAATATACCTCATGTACCAAAAAGGAGCCTTCTGAAGAAGGAACCCCCCTTACATTCACCTATGTAGAATCCTAGGAAAAGAAACTATGTTTACCAATTTCATAATGGACATTCGGGAGGGTAATCAGTCGACAATCAAGACTAAGAAAATGGAATTGGGAATGGTAGAAATAAATCCATGATATAAATACTAATAAGAAGTGGTGTCACCCCGGGGACCTACCACTCTTCAAAGCTCCAAAATTGTTGTGGTCCCACTAGGAAAATGGAAGAGGGGAGATTTCAAACCATCGCTTCACTTGACCTCTTGCTTAACTCTCATGTAAGAGGAGCTCTCCTGAGAAACTTTAGTTGTTGCTACTTGGATTTCAAGACTCTCTAGTATTCTTACAATTTCATTTGAATGGTTGTAGCATCCGTGACCACCCAAGTCGGGACATGCCACTTAAAAACTTCTTTGATATCAACTTGTAGACAACCCCCAGCCTTCTACTAGGCAATGTCACTTGAAGAAAATACAAATCAAACTCTTCCCACTCTGTTCTGATAATTAAACTGTCTATACCCGTGCATAGACCTATTGGGATATGGAATATAGATTTCTTTGCAGAACATCATACATATATACTTAAATAGATAACATGAATTATATATATACATAATTTAATGTAGAATTCATAGAAATCTGATATAAACAACTTATGAAAGAAATATTATAAATATTATGACATGTACAGGATACACAACATAAACTAACATAGAATTGGTACTTATATTTTTATGAAGAACCACTGAATGTGTTTAGACCTTCACCTTAGACCATGCTGCTCCAAGCTATCAACAATGTGTCACCCCTGAGCTAGGACCAAACTCCACCCAAGGTAAAGGGAATCCTAGGCTAGGCTAAGACTACGGAAAACTACACAATGCAATAAGAAGGATTCCCTCCCAAGAGCCTACTTATGTCCACTGCTCACAGAATCTCATTCCCCACATTCATGCCCCACCCCGAGAATATACACCTTCACTTTCCAATAGTCCATCAGTTGCTCCACTTCCCATACATGGATTCAACAACAGGCCATATTAGGAATTCTTAGAGCTTTGTAGTTGTTGTTGGACTCCCTCCAGGAAGAATCACTTTCCCAACAAAATCTCTCACATGGAGAGAGTTACTCATAGGCCTGACAACTTGTTTCTTCAATCCATAGGCATGACAACCCACCTATTTAAAACTACAGGATTGGCAACCTGTTTCTTTTGTCTATCTCCTCAGTCAAATGGTTAAGAAAAGAAACCAAAATTGTGTAAGGCTCCGATAATGTCAACACACCACACCAGTCTAGTTAAAACATGAGAGTCTACAACAAAACAGCTAGGGGCACGATATGGATCAGTTATGATGCAATCATGTTGTGCCTCACATGAAAAATGGATTATCTTCACATGTTTGCAGGTTCCCAAAAGTTACAAAGGTAAAACGATGGACAAAAATGGCTACTGCCTCGATGTTCATTTTATGCGTGTGTGAAGGGTATCTTGGAAAGAATGGTGAATGAACCCCCACAACAAATAATTTTCCCACATAAATCTACATGCACCCAGGTTGACACATGGCTCTCCTGGGATCTCATTCCTCTCCACTTGGAGTCTGTTTCTCTCCCCAAAGGAATTTAGGATAACATGTTTTAATTCCCCAACCTTATCATTTTAGGAAATATATTATCATATTCACTTGGGTTAATCTCTCTAGCTTAGCCCTTTTTTTCTAGCCTCTCAGACACCTTCCCTTTCCCTACCGAGTGGATCTTAGTCCCCTATAAATATTTCTTCGTGGTCGGTCTACACGCAACGATGTAATTTTATTAATGATGTGGTATTTACATATACAAAATCAGGCTCTCTAGCCTTTAGCATGTAGTCTCTCCGGCCTAATAAACGTATAAGCCTCCCAACTTATAAACACTTGGCTCACGAGCCTATAAACATAATTACAATTCAACAGGGCTTGACATTGAGGTATTACAATCTCCTCCCCTTATTTGTGCACTGTCCTCAGTGCATCTTACTTACATACTATCAACAAGATTTCCAAAATATTCAAAAAGATGTGTGTATTATGCCCGCATAACATATTCATGCTCCCAAGTGGTTTCCTCAGGACGGTACCAGGTCCATTGGACCTTTACAAGCACTATGTATTGATTCTGGATTTGTTTGATTTTTCGGTCCATAATGCGTACCGAATGCACTTGGAAAGCACTTCCTTGCTCCACCCAAATCACATTACAATCAATAATATGATTAGCATAAAGTATATATTTATTAAGCAATGATACATGGAATACATTATGTATAGACATAGATGCAGGAAATGAAAGCATGTAATCTACTGGTCCAATCCTCTCTAGGATTTCAAACGGCCCACAATATCTAGCTGTCAACTTGGAATAGTTTCCCAACTTCATGGAACTTTTTTTGGATTTCACCTTCAAGAATACATGATCCCCCACTTTAAATTATTTTTGAGTTATGCCCTTGTCAGCATATATTTTCTTCCTATCTTGGGAAACCTTTAAATTCTATTCTATCTTTAACATATACTCTTCCATTTCCCTGAGAAACTCTGGCCCAATCACTACTCTATCAGCTAGGTTGTTCCAAATTATTTGTGTGTTTCACTTTATGCCATAAAGTGCCTCAAATGAGCGCATATTCAATGATACATGATACCCATTATTGTATGCAAATTCTACCAAGTATAGATAGTCTTCCCATTTATATGGTTTGTCCATCACGTACATCCTTAGAATATCCTCTATCACTTGGTTCACCCTTTCTGTTTTCCCATCAAACTCAAGATGATAGGTTGTGTTGAAGTTCATATTTGTTCCAAACCCCCTGAATAATCCCCTCCAAAACTTTGAGTTAAAGTTTGGGTCTATGTCTGACATAATTGTCTTCGGTATGCCATGCAAGCATGCTACTTCCCTTGCATAAATATCAACAACATTGGTTTCCTTGTGAGTAACCTTCATAGGGATGAAATGGGCATTTTTCGTAAGATTTTCCACTACCACCATGATAACATCATGTTTCTTGCTTGTTTTGGGAAATTTGGTGATGAAATCCATTTTCACCACTTCCCACTTTCAATCAAGAATGGGAAATGGATGTGGCAACCCAACTGGTTTCCTATGATCAGCGTTGACGTTATGACATTCAATACATTTAGAAATGTACTCAACAATATACCTCTTCATGCCTGGCCAATAGGATTGGTTCTTGACTACTGTAATTGTTTTCTGATATCCAGGGTGCCCAACATAAGGCACATTATGCATCTCTTTCAAAATTATGCTCCTTAAATCATGATAATTGGGCACATAAATTCGGTTCTTGTACAAGAGAGCTTCATCCTTTCCCAATCTAAAATCTTCCACCTTCTGTTGCATCTTTCCTTGTTGTAGTTTTGTCACTAAATCCATGTACTACAAATATTCTTTTGCAGCGTCATAAATTCTTCCTTTGAGATTTGTTTGATACATGCTAATGGATGTAGCATGTAGTTCATGCACTCTCATGTTGAGTGCATAAACCACTTTGTTCTCCTTTCCTTTGATGTGCTTGATGTCAAATTAATATTCTCATAGGAATTCCAGCCATTTTGTTTTCTTGAAATTTAATGTAGGATGATCAAACAAATATTTCAGACCATTATGGTCTTTCCTCAACTCAAACCTCTTCTCCATGAGGTAGTGCCTCCACTTTTTCAAGGCATGAACTATGGATTCCAACTCCAAATAATAAGTGGCATAGATCCTTTCATGATATTTTAATTTTTCGATTCAAAAAAAATTACAAACCCATTCTAACTTAAGACTCCACCAAGTCCTTCTTTCCATGCATCGGTTCAAACCATGAAATGTTCATTCGGATCAGAAATCCTCAGAATTGGAGCATTGGTTAACAACTGCTTCAATTGTTGGAATCTCTTTTCACATTCTATTGCCCATTGAAACTTCACCCCCTTCCTTTGCAAAGAAGTTATTGGATGAGCAATCCTTGAAAACCCTGTAATGAATCTTTTGTAGTAGCTAGCTAGACCCATGAATGATCTGACTTTGTTCACATTCTTAGGTGTTGTCCACCCTTTAATGGCCTCAATATTTTTAGGGTCCACTTCTATCCCTTCTTTGGATATGATATGCCCCAAATAGTGAATTTGGTTTTGATAAAATGAGCACTTGCTCAATTTGGCATACAATTGGTGTTCTCCACTTGTAACACCATCCTTAAGTGATTCTCATGCTCTTATTCTGACTTGGAATATAAAAGGATTTCATCCCAAAATAAAATGACAAACTTGTATTAAGTATTCCTGGAAAACACCATTCATTAAGCACATGAAAACAACTAGTGCATTTGATAGCCCAAATGGAACCACTTTGAATTCGTAATTTCCATACATTTTCCTGAAGGCGTTCTTGTCGATGTCTTCATATTTGATCTGTATTTGATGATGTCTTGGCCTAATATAAATATTTGAGAATATCCTTGCATCATTTAACCGATCAAAGAGATCATCGATCCTTGGCAAAGTATACTTGTTATTTATAGTCACTTTGTTCAATTGTCTGAAGTCAATGCACAATATCAATGTCCCATATTTCTTCTTCACAAATAAGACTGGGGCACACCAAGGTGAAAAACTTGGGCGTATATACCCCTTCTTTAGAAGTTCTTCAAGATGCATTTGTAGTTCCTTCAACTATGGTGTACTCATTCTTTAAGGAGTCTTGGATACTGGAGCTGCTCCAGGAATCAAATTTATAGAGAAATCAATATCTCTCTTTGGGGGTAGCCCTAGTATCTCCTTGAACACATATTCAAAATATTTTAGAACTTCATAATCCTCAAGATTTGGCACCTTATCCTTAGGTGCTTCCTCCATATGAGCTTCAAATATTTGGCAACCCTTCCTGTAGAACTTCTTTAGCTGCATTGTTGAGATATTTCGGACAGTAACTTCCCTCATAATTCCTTGTATTGCTCTTGGGTTCCCTTCCTCATCCATGCAAGTAAATGACTTGTTATGACATTCCAAGACAACATGGTGTTGGTCCAACCACTCCATACCAATTAGATATTCATATGAACCCAATGGAAGGATGTTCAAATCTTCATTGGTTCTCAGCCCACTCATGTCCTTTAGACATGATTTAACCAACTCAACAACCTTTCTCTTGGATCTTGTAACCAACTGCACCAGCCAAGATTTTCCATGCTTTCTTCTTGGAAATTGAAATCTTTCCACTACCTTAGGATTTATATATCTATGCCTAGCTACTGAATCTATTAAAATAGTAAAGGCATGGTTATTGATCATACCTTCTACTTCAATCACGTGTTATTGAAACTCTGTCTGCTTGTTGTCTAGGGCTACATATATCCTTGGAACACTTCTACCCATGTCCTCTATTATTTTTTCTTACTGCACATTGTGGACATCTCTCACTTTGTCACTTCCGTGAGGACAATATTTGTACTTATGGTATCCTTTACAACTGCAACATTGCAAGGGTGTCTTCCTTGGCCTCTGCCCACCTACCTCATCCATTCTATGCTCTCTAAAATATGATTGTCCTTGAAGACTATTTCTAAAAAATGGTGGCTTGTTCCCCTTCTGCATCTTCTCCCTCTTAAACTTCTTCTTGTCTTCCAAATCTCTTTGGAAAGTAGGCTTTCCTTTATGCTAATCATATAGGCACTTGGATCTTCTTATGGTTTCCTCCAAAGTATTAGGATCATCATATTGAATCTTGTCACTGATAAAATATGGCAGCCCACTCAAATATCTGTGAATATTTACTATCTCATCCTTGATGAAAGACACATATTTCAACAGTTCTAAAAATCTTCTTTCATACTCATCAATGGTCATGCTACCCAGCTTGAGTTCAAATAACTCTTTCATATTATTGTCATAATACCTCTTGGTTAAGTATTTCTTCTCAAAATGATTCTTTAATTCCTTCCAAGTCATATTTTTCTCTTTAATGTGCTACACTTGCACAATTTTATCCCATCACATGGATTCCTTTCCTTTCAGCTGATAAATATATATTCTTCCTTTCGCATGAGAGGAATAATTATGCAGTTGGAAGTATTTTCTCATGCCCAACAACCATGTATCTTCATCTTCATCTTTCTTATAATCTCCATCAAAGGTAGGAGGTTTGATATTATTCATTTCTCCTTTAAATTCATCCACCCCATACCTCATATGCTTCCTGGCAGGATATGGACTTGATTTGTTGTGTGTTCTCCTATTGGAATACTTTTGGGAGTGATGGTGATGTCTGCTACCACTCCTTGATCTTCCTTTTCCCTCAGGCATCCCGTGGCTTCTTGATTTGCTAGAGCCACTCTCCTTATCCAAATTCCTTTAAATTGTATCTAGGATTTTCATTAAATTCATATTGAAGTCCTCTTGTTGCTCCTTGTTCTTCATAAGTTTCTCATTATCAGCCTTGTGGCTATGGAATTTTTTCTACAATTTTCTAAGGGTCTCAACTAGATTTATGTCTTCCTCCTTTCCTCCTCCATGTCCATTGGAGTTGGTTCCTTCCATATCGAATTGGAAATTCATCCTTTTGATTTCATATTCTTGGTTGTAGAATATCTGTGTATCATCCATCCCTCTTCACTTTGGTGATAACTCTATTCCCTTATGACAGTTGTTAATTCTTCAAAATGTGTAGCCAATAAAACTTTGTCAAGCTAATTGTTCTTAATAATTTCATGAAAACACAACCATTCTTCTTCATTAATAAATCATACTTGTTTTCTAGAGAAATTGACTATTTAGATTCAATTTGTGGGTGAACAGTTGTCTTCTATTGTTCAATACCTTTCCAATGGCTACTTCGATGCTCAATTTCGAGTTTTGAGAAGGAAGTTATGGCACTTGAACAATTTGTCTTCTTAATGATACTATCCCTGTACTTGGATTCTTCCATCTCATAGTCGAATTGTCTCTTTGATCAATGTTGGGTTCTCTCCTTAGGTTTACATATTTTTTTTAAATTGTAAAGACCTACGAGCTTTCTCTTTAAGTCCTTCTCTGTTTCCAAAAAAAAAATTCAGGAACTTATCCCTTTTCCCTTGGTCCCGAATGAATGTGACCCAATGATATTTAATAGGTGCTTATTTGAAGCCTTGAGAGCTCCAGGGATGTAGAACTTTAGGCTTCGAGAGCTCATGCTACCTCCTACGTTCCTTCTCCTGAATGTTGAACTGGTGAATCTTTGCATAGTGCATCCTCGGAGCTTCGGGGCTCTGCTACTTCGGAGTTTCAAACTTTATAAGATCTTACAACTTTCGCATTACTTTTCCCTGAACGACAAATTTCCAAACCTTATAACCTTTCGGGGTCCACTCAGCTCTAATTTCATGAATCTAAGTGGTGACATGTGGCCCCACTGTCGGGTGACATGTATCAGGTTTCAAATTATTCTAAGAGCTTGTGAAAAGTATGAAACCCGATGACACATGGCATGCCTAGAGGAGGTCCACATCACCTCATGTGACAAGATCATGCCACGTCACAATCCCTGCTTTGACACTTCAGGACTTTGGTACTTAGGAACTCCTTGACTTCGGAGATCTGGAAGTCCTTCCAACATTTTTTCCTAAATTTCAAACCATCAAATTTCTTAAGCTCCCAGTGTCCACATAGTAAAGTTGTCATCAATCAAGGTGGTGACACCTGGCCCCTTTGTTGACTGACATGTGTCAGGTCCCAATCAGTACTAAGGGCCTACCAAAAGTACAAAAACAAGTGACACATGGAAGACTTAGGGTAGGTCCACGTCACCTTAGGTGACATCATCATGCCACATCTTAACCGACGCTTTGGGACTTTGACGATTTCTTCTTATTGACACTTTTTCAAAACTGTCAAACTGTCGATCGTCAAACAGATCTCAAATCTGTTGAACTACCAACTATTGAACAAATGCTTCCTATAGCATCGAGACTTAGGTGATTTCTTCCCATCGACATTTTTTCAAAACTGTTGAACAGTCGAATGCCAAACAAATCTCAAATCTGTCGAATTGTCGACTGCCAAACAATGGCTTCATGTAGCTTCGGGACTTCAAATATTTCTTCCCATTGTTACTTTTCAAAACTTTTGAACTATCGACCGCCGAACAGATCTCAAATATGTTGAACTATCGACTGTCAAAAAATGGCTTCCTGTAGCTTCAGGACTTCGATGATTTCTTCTCATCGACACTTTTGCAAAACTGTCGAATTGTCGACTATCGAATAGGTCCACATCACATACGACACTTCAAGACTTCGACGATTTATTCCTATAGACACTTTTTCAAAACTTTTGAATTGCTTATATTTTTAAAAGTACTGGAGGGAAAAAGTTCAAAGGACTTCAGTGATTATCCTCCGCACACCTTCTCCAGATTCAACGAATATGAGGGTTGTGTCCCTTCCCGAACTAATCCAATAGACCAAATTTAATTTTTGCGTTTCTGAACCCACGATGACCATGACCTATTTTCTCTTATGTTTTTATTAAACTGCTATACCTCTTGAGCTTCAAAACACAGCCAAGGTATTCTCTTGGAACTCAAGGACACTCTTAACTTCCAATTTTGTCCCTTTAGACAACAATTCCTTTGGACTTGCTTATATAACCACTTCTATGGCCCAATTCAGAGTCAGTTTTGAAAACCAAGATCTGATACCAATTTGTAGCATCCCCAACCACCCAAGCTAGGACATGCCACTTAAAATCTACTCTGATACCAACTTGTAAACAACCCCCAACCTTCTACTGGGCAATGTCACTTGAATAAAATACAAATCAAACTCTTCCCACTCTGTTCTGATAATTTAACTATCCAGACCCAAGAATAAACCTTTTGGTCTATGGAATACATATTTCTTTGTGGAACATCATACATATATACATAAATAGATAACATGAATTCAATATATACACAATTTAATGCAGAATTCACATCAATCTTCTATAAAAAAATTTATGAAAGCAATATTATAAATATTATGACATGTACAATATACATAAAATAAATTAACATAGAATTGGTAATTATCATTTTATGAAGAACCATTGACTGTGTCCAGACCTTCCACGAACCTCCCAGCCTTAGACCATTATTCTCCAAGTTATCAGTAGTGGGTCACCCCCAAGCTAGGACCAAACTGTAAATTCTAACCTTGTACAATATCTACTACAAACTAATATTCAGAAAAGAACATAAAAGATACAATGGCAAATACAAACATTACACAGAGATTTTTCACCTGGAAACCCAAACCAGGAAAACCAACATATATTATATTCATACCCTTGTGTTACATTGTTTACAATACAATATACATATAGGAGCCAGCGGCATCCAAAACCCTAACCCAATGACCTAGATTAGTCCAAAACCCTAATTCCTTAACCGGAAATAGAAAACCATGTGCCGAAAAACCACCTAAATATCATGTGGTCCCAAAAATGCGGTCCTAAAAAATGTGGTCCCAGAAATATGTCGTCCCGGTGCGAAATTTTTTTTTGGGGGCGCTGCCCTCGAACCCCCGAATGGGGGGCTCTGCCCCCCTGTGCACCTGACGCATATGCTCAGACACTACTACTCCTGCAAATAATATAACACATACCCAACATTCTCCCTCTTGTTGTTTTCTTTGCACACAGGGGGTTACAGGGTTACATAGTCAACAATCCAGGGCAGCAATGCCCATGGATCCTCTACACAAAGATAACTTCTCATGCTCACAGATTTTGTTAATGAATCTGCAAAATTCTTCAAAGTGTCCACCTTCATCAGTGATACTTTCTTTTCTTCAATCATGTCTCTCACAAAGTGATATTGAACATCAATGTGCTTTGTCTTTGAATGACAAGCAGGGTTCTTCGCCAAGAAAATTGCACTCTGACTGTCACACTCTATCCTTACAACTTCTTGCACCAACCCAATACCTGAACACAATATTTGTAACCATACTGCTTCCTTACTTGCATGAGTGGCTGCCATGTATTCAGATTCTGTAGTTGAAAGTGCCACTACAGCCTGTCTTTTGCTCATCCAACTTATTGCTCCTCCAAACAGGTTAAACACATACCCGCTTGTAGATCTCCTACGATCCAAATCTCCAACCCAGTTCACATCCACAAAGCCATGTATATCGAACACTTTGTCCAATCCTAGTCTTCCTTCGTAGCACAATCCATAGCTAGCAGTGCCACGCAAATATCTGAAAACCCTTTTTACTGCTGTCCAATGCTCCTTCCCTGGTTTTGACATATACCTGCTCAAAATTCCCACTGCATGTGCAATGTCCGGTCTAGTACAAACCATTGCATACATCAAACTTCCAACTGCACTTGCATATGGAACATGAGACATGTCCTCCTCTTCTTCATGTGTCTTGGGACACTAATCCGCAGATAACTTTACACCAACAGGAATAGGAACCTTGACCGGTTTGCATTCCTACATATTAAACCTCTGTAATATTGTCTCGACATATTTTCTATGATTTAACCAAAGTTTCCTCCTTTTTGATTCTCTTTTAATTTCCATGCCCAAAATGAAATTTGAAGCACCAAGATCCTTTATGTCAAATTTAGAGGACAACTGAGTTTTCACATCTTGCACAATCTCCTTGTTGTTTCCTATCAGTAACATGTCATCCACATACAAGACCAAATAAATCAAATGATCGCCAATTAATTTAGAATACACACAGTGATCCTCTTTGATTCTTATGAAGCCAAGTCCCAGCATATAAGTATCAAATTTTTTATACCACATCCTTGGTAATTGTTTTAAACCATACAGGGACTTTTTCAGCTTGCATACTAGCTCCTTCTTTCCTTTCACAGCATAACCTTTTGGTTGCTTCATAAAGATTTCTTCTTCTAGATCCCCATGTAGGAATGTTGTCTTCACATCCATCTGTTCTATTTCAAAATCAAATGAAGCAGCAACAGATAACAAAAATCTTATAGAGGTTAACTTGGCAACAGGAGAAAAAATCGCACCAAAATCAATTCCCTCAACCTGGGAATAACCCTTTGCTACTAATCGAGCTTTGTATTTCTCCACTTTTCCTTCTACATTCAGATTATTTTTAAATACCCATTTGCTGCCAATGGTCTTTATTCCAGTTGGCAACTCCACTAGATCCCAAGCCTTATTCTTATCCAAAGATGCAATTTCTTCTTCCATGGCCCTTTTCCAGAGATTTCCATCCTCTGAATCCACTGCCTCCTTGACAGTTCTAGGGTCATCATCAGTAATAGACAAAGCAAAATTTGAACGAAAATAAGATGGACTATACCTTTCCGGTAGCCTTCTTTCTCGATCCGATCTCCTCAATACTGGAGTATGAGGATATTCTTCTTCTGATCCATGTTCTTCTGTAGAGTTTGCTTCATCATCCTTTAAATCAAACTCTATCTTCTCTGGTTCTTCCTTACTTGGTAGGACTTCTTGTTTAAAAACATCCTTCATTTCTCTAAATACCACATCTCAGCTATACACTACCTTCTTATTTTCTGGGTTCCAAAGCTTATAACCTTTGAGACCATCTTTATATCCAATAAAGATACATTTTTCAGCCTTCTTATCCATCTTACTCATGTTTTCCTTTGGAACATGAACATATGGATCGCAACCAAATAACTTAAGATCTGTGAGAGAAGGTTCCTTACTATTCCATACCTCTTATGGAGTCTTATCACCCAACACTGATGAGGGTGATCTATTGACCAGATAACATGCAGTACCCACTACCTCTACCCAAAATTCTTGCCCTATCTCGGCACCACTGAGAATGCACCTTGCTTTTTCCATCAACATCCTGTTCATCCTTTCCGCAACACCATTCTGCTGAGGTGTATATGGAGTAGTATTCTACCTTGCTATACCACACTTCTTACAGAATTATTCAAATTCATTCTCGCAGAACTCTGCACCGTTATCTGTCCTCAACACTTTAAATTGTTTCTCTGTTTGATTCTCAACAAGAGCCTTAAACTCTTTAAACATGTCAAAGACTTTAGATTTCTTCCTGAGAAAATATATCCAAGTTTTCCTCGATAAATCATCTATAAATGAGACATAGTACATAGATTTTCCCAATGATGGGACCGACATAGGTCCAAAAACATCATTGTGAACTAGTTGTAAAATTCCTTCTTCCCTCGTTGCACCAGAGGGGAATCTTACCCGATTCTGCTTCCCATATAGACAATGTTCATAGAAATCAAAATCCAGAGAGAAATTAGACATACCTTCAACCATACCTTTACCGTGTAGTAGTCGAAGACCCTTCTCTCCGATATGCCCCAGTCTTTGATGCCACAACATAACCTTTTCTCCAGAGACTATAGGAGTTCTTTCTTCTTCAACTTCAATATTAGGAACAATGGAGCTATTACACCCATCACTAATAGTGCTTCCTAGCAGCTTATACAGAGTTCCAAACCAAACTCCCTTCATCAACACCATTGCTCCTCGAACCATCCTGGAAGTTCCCTTTTCAAAAATTGTTTTTACCCTAGCATCTTCCATTTTGCTTACAGAAATCAAATTTCTGGCCATACCTGGGATGTGTAGAACACCAGACAGTGTTCTAATCCTTCCATCTGTTCTAATCCTTCCATCTATGAGTCTCAACTTGACCCTTCCTCTTCCTATGATTTTGGTTGTTGAATCATTACCCAAGAAAACATTACCTCCATCATACTTTTCATATTCGCAGAACCACTCCCTGTGGGGAGTCATATGAAAGGATGCACCTGAGTCAATAAACCATGCCTCATGATCTACATGTGTTCTTGAAGAGGCCAAGTACACATCCCCTCCTTCTTCCTTGGAGGTCTTTTCGTCTGTAGAAGAAGATTCTTCAGATCCCTTCTTTTTCTCAACTTTGGATCTACACTGCTTCTTGTATTGCCCTTCTTTTCCACACCTCCAACATACCCTTCCAAAATTTCTAGGAGATTTAGATCTACCCTTAGACTTAGATCTCCCACTTGAGAAATTAGATCTATTTCTTTCCTGGGAACGTCCTCTTGTAAATAATGCGTCTTTGCTATGTCCTTCCATATTATTTCGTCTCATCTCCTACGACAACAGGGATGAGACCACTTCTTCAAACTTCAAAGAAGTTGTATTACTACCTATGGCCACAACCAAACTATCCCATGAGTCTGGTAAAGAACACAACAAACTGATACATTTATCTTCATCTGAAATTTTAATCACAACAGATACTAACTGACTTACCACAGTATTGAAGGCATTCAAATGCTCTGCCATGGAGTCTCCATCTCTCATCCTCAAGTTATACAGCTTCTTTCTCAGGAATAGTTTATTTACCAGGGACTTAGACTAATACAACTTCCCCAACTTTTCCCATAAATCCTTGGTTGTAGCTTCTTCTGACACATTCAGTAATACTAAATCGGAGAGACACAGTCAGATTATGCTCTTTGTCTTCTGATCCATCTTTTTCTAGTCATCTGCAGAAGTTCTTGTAGGTGCAGTACTTGGATCTACCGCAATCCACTGATCTCTATCCACCAAAAGATCTTCCATCTTGAGCTTCCACAACTCAAATCTTTTCCCATTAAACTTCTCGATCTCCATCTTTGAATTACTTGCCATTTCTTTTCACCTAAAAAACAATATTGCAGATCTCCCACTGTAACAAGGCTTATTACAGCCCCGAGCCAAACCCTTGACCACAAAGGCGTCCCCCTGAAGCCAATAAATCTATGATACCAAATGTAAATTCTAACCTTGTACAATATCTACTGCAAACTGATATTCAGAAAATAACAGAAACGATACAATGGAAAATACAAACATTACACAGATATTTTTCACCTGAAAACCCAAACCGGGAAAACCAACATATATTATATCCATACCCTTGTGTTACATTGTTTACAATACAATATACATATAGGATCCAGCGGCATCCAAAACCCTAACCCAATGACCTGGATTAGTCCAAAACCCTAATTCCTTAACCGGAAATAGAAAACCATCGGCAAAAAACCATGTGCCGAAAAACCACCTAAATATCATGCAGTCCCAAAAATGTGGTCCCGATAAATGTGGTCCCAATGATGTAATTTTATTAATGATGTGGTATTTACATATACAAAAGCAGGCTCTCCGGCCTTCAATATCTAGGCTCTTCGGCCTAATAAACACATAAGTCTCCCAGCTTATAAACACTTGTATCACTAGCCTATAAACATAATTATGATTCAACAGGGCTCAACCTTGGGGTATTAAAGTGGCTTTGGATAATTTACTCTCCACCCTACAACCAAGGCCCTAAAATCCTAGAATTGTGATCATTTTCTAATAAAGAAAAGGTCTAGTTGATTTTAGATTATGGGCTTGTTAATTTTATGGTTGTTTGCTACTCAAAATGGATTATGGATGCAAATTAACAATTATGTGTGATATTTGACTCCAAAAATATGTCAAAAGAAAATATGAATGCAATTCAATATTTAACTTTAGATGAAGGTTATCTATAGAAAGGATAAAGAGGTTTCAAGCAAAGAAACAATTACAAAATCGAAAGTAAGAAACATGAATTACTCTTTGAATGCAATAGGTGTCCAATATATGAGTCAAAGAAAATATAGGATACACGATTCATGGCCCCGTAAAAGCTAAAAAATTCAAAAACTCGTGCAATTTTTCTCTTTGGAATGCAAGCTAAAAAATGCACTACCCAAAAACTAGAATGCAAAATTTCTTTTCATTTGATTGTAAATGCAATGAACTCAAATCAAATGCAAGTTATTTCTTCTTCCTTACTTTCTATGAAAGAATCCTATGTAGATACAAAGGAACATGAAGAAAAAATATCATACAAAATGTGCACTTAAAATGTTGACAAGTACTCAAAGAATGCTTCAAACAAGAACCCAAATAATGTAAAAGAGAAAGAAGACAATCACTCTTTGAAACCCTAAAAAACAAGCAATGAAAAATAAATATTAAGCCTGGGTTGCAGCAAAAAAAAGAGTTTCATTCATTCAAAAAACTAAATCTTTATAAAGAAGGAAACAAAGAAACTCAAAACAAAGCAACCTTTGCAATTTCAAGTTAACGAAAAATTTAAAAAAATCAAGATAATCAAAAGTCTGAAGACTTTCAGGATGAAGATCAGACTACTAGAAGGCAGGCTAGACCAATGGATATTTTTAAACGAAGGAAGTCATACAATTTTGTAAATTAAATAATTTTCAAACTCAAGGGAGGTAAAAGAAGTGATAAATTCCAATATATTAGACAAACAAAGTAAAAAACAAAACCTAAGGACTCTCGGACAAAGCCTCCAATCAGAGTACTAAGAAAAATAGGGAAAAAGCTCTTGAAACCAAGAAATATACGAGATCAATGTTCCTGTAACAAGGGAGACATGGAATTAGTGAGGGATCAACGATCCCACGAATCCTATCAAAAAGTATTACTAACACTCTATAAGCCATTGCAGGGGAGTTTTAACACTCTTTGCGTCACTTTGGGGGAGTGTTGATTCCTGGAAGTGTTGAAAAACACTCAAAACATTACCCAGACTCAATAGAGACTAGGTTAATGACTTTGTAAATTATCAATGAAGAAGAGGGAAGTGGAATAGTCCAAAATCAAGCATCAAACAAGATCAAATTACAAACAAGACCTAACAAGGACTAGACAAACCAAGGGAATACTAGTCAAAGTCGTTCCCCAGTATGGTTGCCATTTTTCTGTTGTGAGAAATTTCACCACATGGACATGTTGAAATCTCCTTAGATCAAACTATGATCTAAGACAAACATGAAACAAATGGTTAGTACTTTCCTTTTATATTTAACTCGTTAACCTATAGATAGAAGAAGGGATACTTACTTGTTTCCTGAAGTTTGTTCTTGTTGCTCCATCCTTTTACCTCGTTGCTCCAATTCCTTCAGCGATCAAAGAGACCTACAAAACAAGAAGCAAACCTTTCTACTTCTACTATATCTATTTAGGTAAGAACCAAATCTATCTATACTTGATTTAAATTAAGTATATACACTATCATGAACAACATAGTGAAAGGAATAGGCCAAGTTGATATTAATGGAAAGACAATAAAGGGGGCACTTACAAATCACCTTTGATGCTATAAAAATGTCCTCCAAGATCTCCAGTCCAACCCTTGCATGAATGTATTGAGATAAATTGATGATGTTTCAATGGATTCCTTCCTCCCTCTCACCTTGGAAGGCCCTCATTATATAATAATTGGAGGATTAACCACCATGGAGAGTATCACTCACTTGATCCACTAAATCGGGATCTCCAAGATATTTGGGAAGAAAATATCTCTCAAGGATTTTAAGGAGGAAATATCTCTCAATATCCATTAAATTAGGATTTTGGTTTGTGAAAATATCTGAACCATCCATGAGACTATCAAATTCTCCTTGAGATTAGGAAACTAAAAGTGAGGTGGATTCTCACACTAAATTAATTTCCTTTTTTTGAATAATAATGAATAATACATGTGGACATAGTATTTTGACCTTCATATGATAAAGTTCTCTTCCATACTGACTAGGGATTGTGACAAATGTTATTTCATGGTGTTAAGGTGTTGCGAAACTTATTAAAGTGCATGTGAAACTTAGTAAGGTGCACAAAACACTTGAAAAAGTGCATGCGACACTTAGTAATGTGCATACTACACTTTACTACACTTGCGACACTTAGGTGTAAATAGGTACGCCACTTAAGTGTGACATTTTGGTGTGTAACAACTATGGAAGGATATTTTATTCTTCTCTATTTTAGAATCTCTTTCCTTTTATCCTTTTTTTCCTTTTGGTTGTTTTTCTTCCATTATACTCTCTTAGAGGTTGGATCCCTCAAATCTGATTGAATCTAAGTCATATATCTCTTTTTGGAAGATTTCAATGGGTCTCTTGTTGCACTAAGGTTGACAATCGACACCTCGCGTGTTGTAGGTTGTTTGACCTGCGACACACCCTATAAATTGGGAGAATTTCACAATTACCAGATCCCTTTGATCATATATGATTTGTATGGTATCTGGGATATCTGATTGATTTTTTCCTATATATTTTGTCTCTAATTGAGTCCTTTTGTCACACCTTTTCCCTTCAATTTTGGTTTGAAGTGTGCTTGTGTTGCTTGCTTAAGCCTGTTTGGTTTTTAGTGATCCATTGAAGTTGGGAAGTGCACCCAACATATATGATAGATCTGATAGTGTCTTGTATTGATTTAATTTGGTTTGTTTTTACTCTTGTGATTAGTGCTCATTATTAGATCCAATTTCATAAGTAATTTTTGGGTGTGATTCTTGTAGAGACATTGGAGTGATATTTTCATAATCACTACCAATTTCTTCCAGGACTTTATTTTTGATTTTTTGGTTTTACTTTTGTACATTGTGTTCTTGTTTAGACTAAGAAAATTTTGCATCATATTCGGAAAAAGAAAAAAAGTATCTGCATGCTTACAAGATTTTGAAGCATTAGGGACAAAGTGCATTGGTGAACTGATTGGTTTGAGTTCTTGTAAAAAGTTTAGATCTCATTTCTTTGAATTGTTGCTTGGTGCTTCAGATTGCATTTTGAGGTTTAAAAAGAAAAATACCTATTTCCCTCCCATTGTTAGAATTCATTAAATCACACAAGTTAATGATAATTTTTTCATTGCTTTGGTTGGGTCAAGAGTAAACACCATAAAAGTTTCCTCCATTTTCCCTTTGACACAACAACTTCCATAAGAAAAGAATTCATAAAGTAAAATCAATCAAAATTTTTTATTTTCTAGAAAACAAACATTAGACAGGTTTAGGGCCTTGGAATATGATTGGAGAATGAACTCTTGAAGGCCACCAAAATGAAACATAGAGTCATTAAAGAGTGTAAAATCCATTCTTGCAACCAGTGTGTCAGGAAGCTCTTATAACATAGGAGTTAACCACGAGGTCGCATTGGGGAAAGTAAGGAGATTACCCCTTTCTGCTTGTTTTGGTGTTTGTGGTATCACTTCAATTACTATATATACAGGGGTTTTTTTTTGTGCCACGCCTCTGTGTTAGGTAATTCCTTCATATCTCCAGGCATAGTTACCCTACCCTTATGTGTGGTCGGGCCTATGACTATTAATCCGATCATTGTTTGTGAGGTGGTAGCGTTAGTGACCATTCTTAGGTAGATATAGAGGTGATTACATGTGGGACGTTCCTGTAGTACCTAGGGAAGACATTTTTTCATGGTCTCAGTTCCCCCAAAGGGTTCCTTCCTTACAAAAGGTTTTTTTCACTAGTTAGGGTTGTTTCACATCGTTCATCATGATGCTCCTTGTACCTTTGATAAAAAATATTATGGGGAATTCATCTCCCCTAGAGGGTTAGTTTTCGGAAGGATCCTTGAGAAATTGGTTTACTTGTTATTGTATTAGATTTGTTAGGGGTGTGATATTTGGTTCTGAGTCTACCACAAGCTTAGGTTGAATTGTGTTTGATTTTCACATATTAGTTTCACCATGGCTGAATCATTATTTCAGTCCCATTGATTACAAGGACTATATCCAATCGCATAGGTGAAACCACCTCGCAAGTGACGTCAGATATGTGACCAAAAATTTGAAAAGTCCCATATTTTGTTTGAGGAGACTAGTTTTGTTGAAGTGGAAGTGGTTGATGAAATTCATCCACTAAAATTTAACCCTGCTTTCACTAATCCTGAAGCACCCATACTTATCGAGGTAAGGGATATTTTTAGTAAACCTTTTTTTTTGTTTAGTGATCCTTACATAATGTTAGGACCAAGTGTTTCATCTAGTGTGGCTAAGCCATCAATCTCATCCATGTGTGGGATTGGGGGCATCCCAAACATTTCCACATTACCTTCCCTAAGCACCATTACACCTACACCATCTATGCCTTTTTCTATGGGTCCCTTGATCTGGGGGAAATTAGTCATGTCTTCTTTTCCACTTTTCAATATACCTAGCATTCCAATACCCATCCCATCCATTTATATTCCCACATCTATATCTTATTCCAGCGGGGATATGGGCCTTGGTTTCAACATGGGAGGTGGAATTCCTTCCACCTCCACCATTCCTATGAGAATTGTATCATTGTCTTGGATGTAATATTCCTAGTAGTTTTTGGGTTAGGAAAATTGTCGAGGAGAAATACATGGTCCATTCCCATCACTTGGATTTTATTTACTCTAAGTCATGCACTTAGATCCCAAGAAGCCAAACCTAGGACACCATGCAGATGGTGTAGTCGGTTTTGTATCCCATGCCTCTACGGGATAGTTAGTTGACCATATGGGTCACATGTCCATTTCATCAAACCCATCAAATTTGATCTCTTATGCTCAAACTAACACAATCCATACTCATACCTCTGAGGTGGATTCAGTGCAATCCATGCAACCAAAGAATCCTCAACAACCTAGAGGAAAGAAGAAGAGGAATAAAAAGAAAAATTACAACACTGAGCAAAGGAATACTCCCTCCCAAAATAATCAAGGGGGACACAAAAGAGAGGAATAAAATTCATTTCCCTTGCATGATATGTGGGGAGCACCATCCTACTCATGAGTGTCCTAGGAAGGATGAGGTCCATCGATTTTTGGCTTAGCAAAAGGCCCCCTAACAACCCATTTTCTTAACTCATCCCCCCCCCCCTCCCCCCGAAATTCATTTTATGAAATGTTTCACTTGCAGACAAATGAAAATTCCCTTGGATTACTAGACCCCTATAACAAGACCAAAATAGTACAAGTGGACACTAACATCCTTTTAAACTTATCTTAACCAATCATAATGAGAAGGAGAGAAAGGACATGATGAACCTGTTTTGAAGTTTGTCCTCGTTGCTTCGAATCCCTGAGCTTTATCTTCAAAATCCCTGGTGAAAATTGAGATATGCAATGGAAAACAAAGGAAAACAACTATCTCCTATTATACAAGATTAAATAAGAAAAGTCTATCTACAAAGATTAGAGCAATATTAGACAAGAAAATGTAACAAGACATAAACTTGAAGGAAATAGGCCAAGTATATATTAATTGGAAATACAAAAAGAGATACTTAAAGACCAATATTGATGTACTAGCAACCTCTCCAATATCTCCTCATATAGACCCTTACATGAATGTACCAAGATCAAAATGATGATACTCTCACTGATTACATCCTTCCTTCACCTTGGAAATACCTTTAATATATAGGATTAAGAGGCACAACGACCATAATAAAATGAAGGATATGGTTGAGTATATGTCTCATTAATGTTGGGATCTAATCCTAATATGGATCCATAGAATAGGGGTCGAGCACAACCAACCTCATCTCAAGAGAGATGGCCCATAGAATAAGGTAGAGGATCCCCCTTTTCCCTCTAAAAACATTAGCGCTCCCCCTAAGTTGAACACAAGGTGCTATCCCATAAATTTGTGCTCCCCTAACATTGAAAAGGGAATGCTAGTCCTTGAAGTGTCACTTCCCCAACATGGCCAAGGGGAAGTAATGTGGTTGATTTTTCAAAGAAAAAAGTGTGTTTTGACCTTGAAATGATGGGTTTCTTCCTCTAATATGACTCAAGGTTCATGGAAAATGTATTTCATGGTGTCAAGGGGTTGTGAAACTCGAAAAAGTAAATGTGACACTAGGTAAGGTGGATACGACACTTGTGATAGTGCATGCGACACTTAACAACGTGCATACATCACTCTACGACACTTGCGACACTTAAGGTGTGAAACTCAAGTGTGACATTTTGAAGTGTAACAAATGCCCCCTAAAATGTGAGGTCATAAGAGAAACTGATGGTTGAAACACTTTACAAATTCTTCAATGCAAGGGTGTTGGAGTGGGAGAATCTAGCAGAAGCTGCAAACAATCATCAAACAATATTAATATATGTTCCATTTCCAAGGGAGTCACACCTATGCTCAGAATATGAGATGACTCAAATCATGGTCATCGACCAATATGTTGCAGATCCATGAGAATAATGACTAAGGATACAACCACTAGAGATACAATGTGGATCCATACCTCCATGACATGAACTGATCATAGCCATGAAAAATACACAGTGGAGCTATGAGATGACAAAACATAGCTACAGATCAATACAATGTGGATATATGTGACAACATATATATCAATAATATCTCCATCACAATGATTGTACTAGAATATTTTACATGCTCAAATGATCTCCATCACAGCCTAAGAAAATGAGATAATAGAGTGAGCACCCAACCCAAGTTCTTCATCCTGATGCAGTATGAATCTAGACATGTGAATAGATGATTTGATGTCAAACATGCTAGAAACCACTTGATTACCAGTCATTGATGTATACTGTTAACAAGTGTGAGGGAAATCACCAATGATGACAATGAATCCCAAGGTACCCTAGTACATTCGAGTGAATTTGAATAAATGAGATGAGGTTGAACATTTATAGAACCATTCGATTAGAGTTCAATGATGTAAACCTACTGTTGCAACTGAGGAGGCCTGTCATTGAGGCATGCAAGTCCCAAGGTACTAATTTATTTCTAAGTCTAATTCATGGATAATTTTCTAAATTTGACAGGAACATACTCACTGAAGGAGGGCCATGATGTATCCCCCATCATCGACATGAAACTGACACAGGAAAGTGATGTAAGAAGGTAAATTGAACAAGTATAGACTGACATGGGAAATGGAAATTGGTGATACTATAGATGGATGGTTTGAAGTGAAACTTCCCTTATGAGGCATGACACATGACTTGGAAGAATTGACTCGACGAGTACCAAGAAAATAATGTGATGGAAATAAGAGAACTTTTGGGCTGGAACAAAAAAGTATAATGACACATGGAATTGGTATGACTTAGAGACAATCATATTACCCAACTATATGATGAGGCACAAACATGTGCCATGTTCAAGGGATACAATAACTTCCATAACAGATTCCAAAAAACTTCACCCACTTCCTTTGATTTTCCCCCCATCCAGATAGATGAGTACCACTTTATTTTTTAATGAGCTTGAGGAGGATAAAACATGCTCGATATAGCTCATCCTTCGAATGATTCCATCATCATATGTTTAATGAACCTGAGGAAGGAGGGGTTTGGCCCCATATGGGTCCTATAGATTAGAATCACATAGGTCCTTCGATGCATAGTTGTACGATCCCAAAGAAGGTAAACTCGGTAGTTTTTTACATTTAGAGAGTTTGAAAAGAACTTAAATATGACTCCATAGATGACTTTTTCATAAATTTAGTCTCCCAAACCTGAAAAAAGTGTGAAACAATACAAGGGAGAAATCTTCTAATTATTGTTGATTAGAGTATTCTTTTTTCATAATTAGTCTCGTGAGGCTGAAAAAGAGATAAACTACCACTCAAAATATGCCCTTTCAAACCCTTTAACGAGTGTGAAAGAAAGCAAGCTCACTTGACAATATTTTCATGTTTAGGGAGTCGAAAAAGAGCTTAAAGGAGACTCCAAAGAGTTCCTTTTTAGTATAACTTTTACGAGTCCAAAAAAGAGATAAAACTATACTCGGTAACCTATTCTCATGTTTTAATGATAACGAGAAAGAATAAATACTGATCTCAGTAACCTATTCCCATGTATTTACGAGCACAATAAAGAACAAATACTAAGATCATTCTAGAAAAACTACTACGTTACAAGGGGAACAAACCCTAACGAGGATCACTCCTAACAACATGTCTCTCTAGAGGTATTTTGTCCCCATATTACATGATAGAATCTAGTGTATTTTCTCCAACATGATGTCCAGAGGCAGGTGACTTCCCCCCCAAGCATCATTTCCTTTGACGACTCTTATTCTTTCCTCATTTAGGCGTTTGGTTACTAATGGGAACATTTTCACTAGGTATAGGAAAAGAAGGCTCAATTACTCGATCCAAAGTGAAAATATGTTTCGATGGAGGGGGATCTGTTTCATTTGTTAATGATCTTGACAGAGATAATGAAATATGCTCATTAGCATTTTTTTTCATTTTTTAATGATCTTGACATAGGAAAAGAACTATGCTTGTAAAGACCATGAAATACCAAAGGATCAAATAATTCTAGGGATTATCACACCTGAGTTGAAATCATGTTTAACGTGGAAACCTATGTGGTGGGAGGAGAAGGAAAAGGAAAAACCCCCATGAGCAAGGAATCCTTAAGGAGACCTACTTTTACACTCTCAAAACTCTTTTGTCCTAGAAAAGGGACATTATTCGTTGCAACATTGTGGATATCTAGAGTTGTATAGTCAAGTTGGTCAACAGTGATAATTTTTCCTTGATGGGGAAATCGTAAGATACGAAACACTGAAGATGTGATGAAAATCATCACATAGAACCAAGTATGGAAAGTAAAAAATTGTAATCCAGGGGTGCATCAACCACTTCGATATCGACTAAAATCATCTTACCCTTCAATGTTATAGAGAAATATTGAAGGTGTTTGTGAGGTTGGAAACCATGTCCATCAAACAATTTTAGGTCGGTAGGGGATTGGCTAAGTTTAGGAGAACCAAGGGCTCTCCAAAAAGGAAAATACATGACATAGGTGGAAGCTCCCTCATCCAAAAAAATGTGATGGATGTTCTACCAAACAAAATTTGAATTTGGAATGTTAAGTGGTGGGAGAGTCTCTCCTTAAAATGATCCAGATCAAATGTAATCATATTTGACTCCTTTGGATCCATAGCTCCAATGGCTAACAAAATTTTTCTATGTTGACTTGGATAGTGTTGTAGAACTTTGAGAGTTGATAGAGAACAAGGTGCTTGCACCAAATCTTCAACGATATTGTAGTTTTGGGAAGCACGGGCATTGCAATTAAATGTCGCCTTTCGAGTTACACTCTTGGGCGGGCACAAAAATGCATTAGAAATTGGCCTCTCAATCTGAAGAGGATTGGAAGTGGAGGGTTGATCGACAACCTTTCCTTTAGTCTGATCACCTAGAGGAGTGTCATAAGTATTTGCGTGATTCGTTACATTAACCATGTTAAACATATATACCTCAGAGATGCTCGATGAAGCATACCCATGATGGGAATGACCTATGTTGCTCCCTTGCGGAGGGATAGGATTTTGTGAAACCAAATGTTGTTGTTGAACCGATTTGGAGGTACCCTTCAAAAATTTAGTGACAACCTCACGATGAGGGAAATATTTCATGTAGTGGTCTTCCTCATAGATCATGAAAGGAAACTTAACCTTCCTAGTCAGTTGAGTATCAACGATATTTGGATTATCCTTCTCATTAGAATATTCCTTGGATTTACCCTTGTTTTTCTTCTTACCTCATGGTTTCTGAGATGAAGTGGATTGGACCGCATTCCCCTCAGAGGTTTGAGTAGGAGAAAAAAAATTGTGGTGTTTGAAACAAATCTTGGTTCCAGAATAGGTCTTAATGGATCGTTCGATAGAAGAGGATCATTAGGGATCAAATCATAAAGTGTGATAGATTGGGAATACACCAAGTCCAAATATTGTGCACAATTTATATCCTACTCCTTAGTAACAATGTTTCCCATAGAAACATCACAAGAAATGGGAGGCAAGAGCGACTTTGTAAACCAATTAGTGAGTAGTTGGTCCAGAATTTGAGCTTTAATAAACCTTTTGTTCCATATCCACTCATGAATGTGATCATATATGTGGGTGGAAGAGGATTTATTGAGTGATGTCAAAACCTTTGTACCGGTCTCATACTTTATAGGCAGCTAAAAATGTGTCAGGAAATCCATAGCAAGAGAATTAAATTTGACAAAGGAGTTACGCAGCAGCTCAATATACCATTTGGCTACTGCACCTGCAAGTGTTCTCTGAAAAATTCTAAGACGAATGGATTCGTCCATAAAAGAGTTGGAAGAAAACCATAAATGGAAAGTCATAACATGATTTTTAGGATCCGTTGATTAATTAGGTTGGTTTTCATTGATGTCAACCCTTGAAGAAAGTCTAGTAACAAATTCCAGTAGCCCCAACAATATGATTAAGGGACCTCAGTTTTATTGATGTATAAATACATGAAGACCATTGAATTTATAGGTAAGAATATTATAGATGGATAGTATATGTCATGCCATTTTCGATGATATGTGGAACATCACATAACTTCTCACGGTTATAGAATTATGGCCATATGAAGTTGGAGAACCCTCATGATTTATATAGAAGCCTATAGATGTTCAAAGAAGTCAAATTATTCTAGAAGCTCCTAGGAGAAGTTGACCAGTCAAAGTGGTTAGTCATGGGTTAAGTGGTTTCAACAAGAAAACAATTAAAAATAAATTAGTTGCAACTAGAATTGGAGAGTTTACTATTTGTGCATAAAGTGGTTAAGTGGAAAAAGTGGTTAAGTGGACAAAGTTGGTTAAGTGGACAAATTGGTTAAGTGAAAAAAGTGGCTAAGTGGAAAAAGTTGGTTAAGTGGACAATGTGGCTAAGTGGAAAAAGTGTTTAAGTGGACAATGTGGATAAGTGGACAAAGTGGTTAAGTGGATACTTCTAGAGGAAGCTACTTGGAGAGTATAAATAAGAGGGCAAGAGTCTCCCATTAGTATCCATTGAGCATATTGAATATCTACAAGTAACTAAGGTAACCAAAGGATATATAAGTAGAATTTCAAAGGGAAGGTGAAGTAAAGAAGGCCGAAATTCAAAGGAGGATAAAGTCTTTTGATGATTCTTTCTGAGGTATGTTACTTACAGGTCATCTCACCATTTTTGCAATAACATTTTTCTAGAATGATTTAGACAGAGAAATATGGAGGATGTTGAGAAAACATATCCAAGTAATTGTGATAAATATTTCATCTTTTGGTTCGTTGTATTTTGGGAGTTACACTCTGTGGAAAATAGGGTTTGTGGTTAGTCCTAAAACTAGTCTAAAATAGGTGTTTCAGGTAAAAATGTCATAACTTCTTCATAACAGATCCAAATTTTGTAATACCAAATGTATTGGTTAGAGTAGAGTATATAGTATACTTTTTTACCTTTTTCAGATCCATACAGAAAATATTCCATGTGGTTAATTCTCTACAAGTTCTTTCTCTAGAATAAACTAGAATTTAGTAAGGTATGCCATTTTTTCTATAACTCCTTTTCTGGGAGGTTCCAAGCAGTGAACCCTAGAGGAATTGCAAAAAATACACTGAAGAACATTCTGTACTATTTTATGATATTTATTAAATATAGATACATAGTTATGATTATTTCAAGTTAAGTTTGTTGACTAATCCAAAATTAGTCATGTGAGACTAAAGTAAAGTTTGATGAAAATGCTAGTCTCTTGTTGTTAAAGTTAAGAAAGGTTTACAGGTGTGTGATCATATACACTAGGTTTGTTATAGAGTTACAAATCATATTTGGATGATGAAATGGATGAGGGATTTTGGTTGAGGTATGTTGCTAAAGTTATTGGTATATATAGAGGTTGTATAACAATGAGGTTCTAGTACATGGTTTGAGGTACAAACTTGTGGTATAGTGTTTGAGGCATATGTGATCTAATCAGATTGGTTGACGAATATACAGTGACAGATTTGATAGAACAAGTTGTGACTGTGACATATTCAGTTTCTACATTTGGCACTTATATTTTAGGTCAGTTGGACAGGGCAAGGATAGGTGGTTGTAGCCACCTTCTAGTTGTAGCTGGAGAACATAGGGGGTTGTAGCCTCCTTTTAGTTGTATCCAAATAATTGGGGAGTTGGAGCTTCCCTCAGGTTGTAGCATGAAAATAGGGGATAAGAGCCTCCTTCCAGTTGCAACTAGAAAACAAAGGAAGTTGGTGCTTCCAATGAATGTAATTCTTAAATACAAATAATAAAAAACATTTTGTGGTTTTCTCCCGCATTGGGTTTCCACGTAAAAAAAATATTGGTGTACTATGTATGTGTATGATTTCTCATTTTTTCATTGTTTATTTACTCTACAATTATTGGATGATAATGTTATATTGATAATAAATATAAATAAAACTTTCATACTGTGGTTAAAAGGATTAAAAATCTCTATTACTGATTCACCCCTCCTCTCAGTAATCCAGCAATTGGTATCAGAGAAGGTTCCTTCATAAATCAATTTAACCACTAAAAGGTAGATCATGGAGAGCAATAGTATGTATAAAAAATGGAATACTATAGTTTGATGGACAAAAGTATGCATTCTAGAGAAGAAGGATGAAAAAATATGTAGAGGCATAGGGATTTGACGTTTGAAAATTAGTTGTAGATGGATACAAAGAACTAGCAGTTCTGCCAACAAATGACAATGAAAAGAAACCTAGTCTAAATAATTCCAAAGCCACAAATGCACTTCTGAATGGTCTTTGTGATTTAGTATATACCAAAGTTATACATTGTAAATCCACTAAAGAGATTTGGGACAAACTTCAAAATATTTATGAAGGAGATTCAAAAGTCAAAGAAACAAAGCTTCAAACTTACAGAGGCCAATTCGAAAAACTAAAGATGAAGGAAGATGAGAATATTGCAGCTTACTTCTTACGAATTGATGAAACAGTGAATGCAATCATAGGATTGGGAGAAGAAATTCAAGAATATGCAATTGTTCAAAAGGTACTAAGATCTATTCCTATGAAATTTGATCCTAAGATATCAACACTAGAAGAAAGAGTAGATCTAGACTCAATAAGAATGGATGAACTACATGGAATATTCACAGCCTATGAAATGAGAATTGAATAGGAAAATCCTGGTATAAAAGAAGCAAAATTCAAAGCATCTAGAAGGTCAAAGCAAAAGTGGAAGAAAAAAAATAATAATATAGAAACTGTAGTGACATCTCGGAAGATGATGAAGAAGTGACCAACTTTGTCAGAAGATTGAAGAAGGGAACCATCGACAAATATAAAGGTAAGATTCCATTGATTTGTTTTAATTGTGATGGTGTTGGTCATTTTTCTAAAGAAATTTATGCATAAGAAAAAAATAAATGATAAAGATGATTCAAATAACAAACAAACATATAAAGGAAAAGGAACCAAAAAGAAAGTATTCAAGAAAATTTTATACACCAAAGAAGACAACTCCTCATCAGATGAAGATGAAGTTAGTGAAAGTGATACAGAAAGAGTTTTATTCATGGAAATAGAAGATTCTTATCAAGAAGACACCAAATAAAAATATGAAGAGGCAGAAATTGACTACCGAGAAGAATTGTTGAGTGCTATAGAAGTTATAAAAAGAGAAAAGAACAAAAACAAGAAGCTCCAAGAAGAACTAGAAAAGGAATAAGAAACTCAAGAACTAAAGAAAATGATCACATAATTGAAGGTTCAAATAGAAGAAGATAAAATAATTGAAGAAGAAGTCAAAGAGAATTTAGAAGAAAGAGACATGATCATTGGAAATTTGGAAGCCGAGATTGTCACATTGAGAAAGGGTCTTCAAAAGAAAAATATGCATAACAACTCAAAAGTTTTGGATGAGGTATCAAACCTATGGTCTTGGGAGAAATATTTAAGATATTAAACCTATGATTTTGGGAGCTTTGTGCAAAGGTTGGACGAGGAGGAATTGGGGAAGCTACTGCAACTGCATCTACAATTTGTAAGTATTTCTTTAAGAGTTCTCATTAATATATTGCTTGGCCTATTTCCTTCTAACCTATTTCTCTTTAAATATGTTTGTCTTATACATGGATTTGATTGGACTAATCTTATAGAATGGATTAGGAGTTCTTTGTATTTTATTTCCCGTTGCATTGCAGGTATCGAGTGGTGATGAAGAGTTTGGAGATCAAGCTCAAATTGGAGCAGGGAGGACAAACATCGGAATAAGGTGCATCACACTTTCTTCCTTCTCCTTGTCTTTATAATTAGTTAGTTAGATTCAAAGGAATGTTAGTTTCCATTGTTAGCATGTTTTCTATCTTGGTATAGGGGTCTATAATCCAAGAGGAGATTCACCTGTCTGAAGGGGGGTTTTCCTACAACAGAAATTGGTGAATTCAATACTGAGCTTAGTCTTTATTCTTTCTCATGCTCGAAAAAACATGAGAATGTAACCGAGCATAATTTTATTGCATTTTCAGAATCGTAAAGGTTATATGAAAAAAGGAACCCCTTGGAGTCTCCTTTAAGCTCTTTTCAGACTCTCTAAACATGAAAAGATTTCCAAGTGATCTCGCTTCCTTTCACACTCGTTAAAAGGTTTGAATGGGTGTTTTTAGAGTGGTATTTTATCTCTTTTTCAGCCTTGTGAGACTAAAATTACGAAAAAGGACAACCCTGGAGTCATATTTAAGTTCTTTTTAGACTCTCTAAACATGAAAAACCACTGTGTTTTCCTTCTTTGGACTCGCTAAAATACACATTGAAGGGCCCATATGGGGACAAACCCTTACTTCTTCTAGTTTGTTAAACGAAGGATGAGGATATTACCTAAGGTGAGTTATATCGAGCATGTGTTACCCTCCTCAAGATCATTAAATTAAAAAGAGGTACTCATCTATCTGGGTGGGGAAAAAATTGAAGGAAGTGGGTCAAGTTTTTTTAGAATCCTTTATGGCAGCTTTTGTCTCCCTTGAACATGACACATGTTTTCATCTCGTCTTATAGTTGAGTAATTCGCTTGTCTCTGAGTCATACCAATTCCATGTGTCACCATAATTTTTCATCTAGTCGAAGAGTGCTCTTATTGTAAGAGTTACACCAATACACCACAATACACCATGCACAATATATGAGAAATAATCAATAGTTATTGTTCAAGGGAAGTAATGACTTCCAAAGGTAGCTACAGCTGCCAAATGTAAAGGGAGGGATAAACCTCCAAGAGGAAGATACAATCCTCCAATATCAAGAGAGATTTTAACTCTCCATCTTTGCCCCTTCCTTCTACCCAAGAATATATGAGAGATAATAAAACTTTACATTAAATTATCACCATCAACCAATCATCACATAGAACCTGATAATGCTTCCTGAGACTTCTTCAATTTCTACAATTCTTCAATTCTTGGAGTACTCTGATCCTATATATAATATTACTCGATGTATTCTTTGAAACCCCTCCAAGTTTCACTCCTTGAATCCTCCCCAAAAAGAATTTATAGAAAGAATGGTAGACTTTATTCAATTTTGGTCTATTCAGGAGACCGAACTTGCACAGAATGCCCCGCCCTCAATATTTAACATCTGATTCTAAAACTCGTACACAATAAAACATAGTCTGTACTCTTTCCAATGAAATTTGTCCCACATAATTTGGATGCTCTATGAATAAGTTATGATTGTTTTACCCAGAAAACCTGTTTATTGACTAGCTTCAGGATTGGTCACAAACCCTATCATCCAAAGAGTGTATCTCCATAATTATAGCGAATCAAGAGCTTAAATTTTTACCAGAGGTACCTTGATATGTATTCTCAATACCATAGCAATTTCACCATCTGAATCTTTCCAAAAAAAAGTTATAGAAAAAACGGTAAGATGACCTGAAAATAACATACCTTAGAACACATCACCAAAAGACTTCATCCTCCTTTGAAATCCGGCCTTATTTACTTATTATTTCCTATGAAATTAGACTTGTATAAAATGAATGTATAATGATGTTTATTTATACCAATTATGTCACTTCCTTTTAACATTAGGGTCGACCTGACACTTTCTTATTTTGTAATTATTTTCTTTAATTATCTTCAGGGCCTACATGTACTTCCTTATTCAATTCACTTTGTCATCTTCAAAAATTCATTTCTCCTCAACCATGAGGATCCACGTG
>ML777046.1:141299-167338 GCA_009831015.1 Picea engelmannii
CTCCCCCTGAACATGTGGCACTCAATAATACTTCATCCTTATTTTTGGTCTTTGGGACTTTTTCTTCCTTAGAATCCTTTTGTGTGGCTTTTGTCTTCTCTCTCTTCTTCATGTCTAGGATGTATATGTTGTTCAATCTTCTTGTTTTAGTTGCAACCAATCTTCCTGAGTTATTTTCTCTAATTTTACATTTTCGGGAATCAAATGTAAGAGTGTATCCTTGATCACACATTTTACTAACATGTTGGCAGCCAATTCACATTTTTCCACTGTCTTATAAGCTGCCTACACCATTGTTTTGCAACCATTAATTTTTTGTCGCAATTCTCAAATAAACGACACTTTTATTCTTTGCGCCATTTGCACACTTACCTTCATTTTTGTTTTAACGACTGTAAGCGTGAAAACTTGGTCTTTCGAAGTTGCATTAAAATCATTATTCAGTTGTTGTTATCCTTCTTGTCGATATTCCCATTGCGTTTACATTTTACTTATCATTATGCAGTTGGCAAAACTTTTTGATCTGTACTCATTGGACATTCTTTGATTGATTGTGTGATTTTGTTTCATTGAGTTTGTGATGCATTGGCGAGTGGATTTATATGTTCTTTGATTTTCTTGACCATTGGTTTCATAAAAATACATAGGTGTTATGGTTAAACCCTTGATATATATCATTTAATATGACACCTAGTTCATGTGATCAAACCCATTGGCACATTGGTTAAACTTTTGGTATGAATTGTTCTATAAAACACATTGGCGCATTGGTCCAACACTTGGTATTGGTTTCGATTTGTATGTTTGGTTTTAAAACTATGGCATAAATGTGATGTCACGAATGGTTTATCCACTAGCCAAAGGTTTTGATTAATTGAAATGGCATAGTTGTAACATATGTGCGTTGTGATTTGTATAGTTGAAAGCACCGGTGGTTGTACCATTGGTAATGACTATTCTGCATGGCCAGCAAATAGCTCCACCACCTTCGCACGATGTCATTAATGTTCCTCCTATCCCTGTTTCACCTCTTTTAGCTCGGGTAATCCTTCGAGCATTCTGCTCCTATGTATGTTGCATTCAAACCCTGGTTCGTTCACCGTGTTCTCTTCCCCATGGCACCGGTGGTGTGAATTGAGTCGAACAGTAGCCAAGCCTTGCTACTGTTCAATAATGCCCGGAAAGACTTAGAGGATAGCGGTTGGCTCACCTTTGTACAACGGTTTGAGGGTTTTAATCTATTTGTTGCACAACAGTTCGCCATGAATTTTGATGGCTGTAGGGCCAAGGTAGGTGACATTCAGTTGGAAATCAGTGAAGAGTTCATTAGCTCTGCCACCGAGTTAGCATCCACGGGCCAACAATGGTTCAAAAAATCTAAAGTGGAGGAGGTGCCATGGCCACTACTGTTCGTCTCACGAAAGGTCACATCCTGTGACAAAGGTATGCCCATTTCCATGCTTAAACCAATATGGCGTGATATTTTGATGGTGGTCAAACAATTCATGACCTGTGAGGGTCGATATGGACTGGTCTTTCTTTATCACCTTCGACTGTTAATGAATTTTATGGGGTATCCATTGAATATGCCTTTTTACTTCCAGCGTAGCCTTTATAAAATGTCAAAAAGGTTTAAACGAGAAAAGGCCGATAGTAGCCTGTTCCACCATGGCCTAATCAGACTCATCATTGTTCATCACTTAAATCGCCACGGTGATGGTTGGCAAGCTTTTATTTCTCGGAATGGCTTTGCTGATGTAGAGCCTATCCAAGTTGACAAGCCTGTGGTTAGTGAAACCAAGGTCGAGCCACCCGTGCCCTTCCATGTCCTACTGCCCTCTCCTAAACCGTCGGTTGACCCTGATATCGACCTACCCGACGTTTTAATTGAGAATCCTGAGGCTATAAAAAAGCCTATGAGCAAAAAGGTCAAAGGAAACCCTACTGTTGATGGCAAAGGTAAAAATAATGCTCGGCTTATCTCGAGAATGGCTAGGAATAAGCCTAAACCTAGCGCTGAGCAGAAGCCCATAGTTCTTAGTGAGGATTTGAACTCTGACATCGAATGCTTCCCAGCTAGTGAGTACCCTTACTCCCAAGGTCTGTACTCCGAGCCACCCTATGACTTCGTTTCTAATCTACCCCCTTACCTAAGGAACAATCCTAGCTACCCTGGGATCAAGCTACCTAACAAAACCCTCGGCAATGTAACTAAACCCTCACCTGCTTTTTCGAAGCCTGAACAGTCGTCATGTGACCAATGTAATATGTGGTTGGAACGATACTATACAGATGTTCCCTTACTTCAATCGAAGATCCAATCATTGGAAAACCAAGTTACAGTATTGACAAGCCAAAGGGACAAGTTTCAAGCAAATGATAGGAAGCAGAAAACCATTGGTTCCATCGTTTTTAGGAATGTCGAATCGGCTACAGCCATCGTCAATTCCAAAATGTCATGATCAAGCTGTCTGCTCGTCATCCAGGTACATCAGAATTGCATTGGGCATGCTGGATAGTTTGGGAGATGTTTGTGTGATTTAGTTTTTATTTTAGGTTCCTAGTTTAGTCAGACTTGGGATATCTTCCCAGATTTATGTAAATAGTTTTGATAACTTCCACATGGATGTTTTACCCTGTGGGAGGTCTTTAAATACTTATTATTTTGTGTAATAAGGAGCATCCTCACTTGTGGGAGAACTAGGCTATGGATTTCTAATACAAACTGAGACAAGAGTTGATGTTTTGCTACAGCTTTCGCTTTCAATATATCAATCTTTTGTTTCAAGTTTATGTATATCAGTTTGCAGTTGATTATAGACTACTTTAGCTATCATAATCTATTGCAAGATGATGTGATTTGATTAATGTATTATCCATATCTGATTTCTTTCATTACTTAAAAAATACAGCAATTACTTTGTTTCAGTTAATGAATCACAGATTTCTCTTCTTCGTTAATTGAATCATTTCGTATAGATCTTTGCATATAGGTTTATCTAACTGTGAAGATTTATAAATCATTTGGTTGCTGTAATTTTTATGTCTTGTTTGTCCTATAATCATATTTGAAGAGCACTGCAACTTTCTTTTTACAAGGAGCCCCTGGATTATTCGGTCCGGGTTTTCTCCCTCCGATCAGCTAAGACAATCATTTCATACAGGACAAACCTGGAGCATTTCTCCAGGTCAGTTTGTTATTTAATTGTTTGGTTAATTTGTTAGTATAATATTAGTAGTTTAGTTAGATATATGTTTAGTTAGATTTGTAGTTAGAGTTAGTATATTAGTTGTTTAGTTTAGTTAGTTTTTGTTTTATTTCTTTTTCATAAAATAATAAAAATCAAAAAACAATAGCTCTCACTGTCTTAGGACAAAATGCAAATGAGTTTTTCAGGTTTTCATTCAAATCTGTTAATTGTTAATATTGTACATTTTATGAATAAGATTTATTTCTATTAAAAGTTAGATATTTAATGTCTCATAGTTAGTATAGTATTAGATAGTAGATTGTATATATATAATAGTTAGATTTGTTTGTTTTAGTAGTTAATTTTAGTTAGATTAGTTCATTAGTTTGTTTTAGTAGTTAATTTTAGTTAGATTAGTTTATTAGTTTGTTTTAATTGTTATTTTTAGTTAGATTAGTTATTTTAGAGTAGTTTTCTTTTTGTTTTCTTAGGACTTAGATCGGCTAATGGAGCCTCTAAACCCATCAGGGTGGTTCATTCCAAATGGCTTGGGTTATTAGACAACCCCAGACCGGTTTCACTCTCCCAATTGACGGACGGTCAATTTCGCCCATCAACAAATGGCGCTAGAAGGAGGGCCTGAAATTAATTAATGGCACGAGGAAGTCGCAAGAGTCCTCCACCACCTAATCGCTCACCTATAGTGACTAGAAGCCATTCAAACGATAACATTCCCCTTCAAACAACAACTACTTCAACCGACGACCCACTGATCATAGTTGACCCAGCAACTCCTAATCCTACAGGTGGTGACATCCAGGAGATTGTCTGTCAATGTCTTATAAGAACTCATAGTGCCTTAGCCCATTTGAGGCAACCATACCGTCCATTGGATCAACCTTTGGATTTCTCTGATATCAGAGAACAATTAGGAGGCATTGATCTCACTGTGAATCCTACAGATCCAATCCTAAATCCTGTTGCAGGAGGATCTGGGATACCTCCTTCACCACCTCCATCATCTCCTTCTTCTTCTGGAGGAGATTCCTTTGACCAAGGAAATTCCCCTTCTCAACCTTTCACACCCACTACCCCAATGGATAATTATAACAACCCCGCTAGACCTTGGCTCGACCAGGATGTCGTAGCTGTACCTGGAGCTCAGCATCCTTTACCTAAACACCCGGAGAAATGGCTTCCCAAGTTTGACCCCGACTCAAAACAGATCGTTGAAGATCACATTAAAAAGTTCATGTTAGCCATAAGACTCCGCAATGTCGAACATGAAGACATTGTCTGTAGGTTGTTCCCCTATACTTTCGAGGGCAATGCATCCACATGGTACTTTTCCCAACAACCCCATACCATCGTGTCTTGGGAAAATTTTGAGTCATGCTTTTTGGAAAAGTTCAGAGACGGTAAGCCTCTGGAAGTCCTAGTCATGGACCTTTCTAGCTTAAGAATGAACCCAAAAGAAAAAGTTAAAGACTTTAATCAAAGATTCTTAACACTTAAAAACTGAATCCCTACGGATTCCATGCTTGCCAAGACTCTTATAATAGCATACTACACTAAAGATTTGCATCAAAGTATATCTATTTGGGTTAAACGATCTAAGAAAGCCACATTGTTAGAAGCCTTCGAGGAGGCTAGCTAGATTGAAAAGGACATACTTAGTCTTAAAGACTCTACTAGCAACGAAACAGAGACTAGTTCTTCTTCCAAAAAGAAGATTGAAATCCTCCCCAGACCTACTCAAAGTAAAACACAACCTAAAAGATCTGATTTAGAAAACTTAACTAAAGTTGTTCAAAAACTGTCAAATCAAGTTATAGACTTAAAAAGGACGACCGAAGAAGCTTCCTCGAGCAAAGGGCCTTACAAACCCCCGTTCTGGAAGCCTTTTCCTACCAACCGCCTAATCCAACCACCGAAGGCCTTAATCTAGAAAGTCTGCAATGTGCCCTTCAAATGATTCTAGAAGCCCAAGATAACTTGATGCCTCCTAAAATTCCTGAGGAGGTAGTTGAACAAGAGGCATTTCAAGAAGAGGAGTCTTCTCGAAACATTTTTGGACACTTCTCGGATAACATCTTTCAAGATAACTTCGAGATAGTACATCCCTATAATACCAGGAGTAAGACAACAAACAAACCTTCTGCCGAAAACACTACAACTTCACCTCCAAAGCAATCTAAATCAACTGAGACTAAACAGAGTAATGTGAACCCCAACTTAGATTATGATGTAGTTGAAGATCTTAAAAAGTTGAGAGCTAACATTTTTGTTTATGAGTTATTGAAATTTCCATTTCTGCTACAAAAAATGTTACAAAATATCTCAGAGAATGGAAAAAATGGTAATTCAAGTGGTAATAAGGTTGTGCAGAACAAAGTTCCTCACAAGACTTCCACTAAAAACAATCCCGATCCTCAAGATAAAGGAAGCCTTCCTGTAAGTAATGTAAATAATGTAAATAATGTAGATAAAGTAGCTTTAGAAACTGCGAGTAAAAAGCCACAATCTACCACTCTTAGTACTCGCAAAAATGTACCTCCATTTTTGTTAACTTTCGAAATCTTTAATAGAAACGTACACAATTGTATGGTAGACTCAGGAGCATCATCCAATGTAATGCCATGGTCTGTCTGCCAAAAGATTAACGCTGAATTTCAACCATCTACTTTAAAAATCATACAACTTGATAGGACCAATGTTAAAGTTATAGGCGAACTAAAGAATGTGCTTATAAGATTATCATCTAACCCCAAGGTTCATCAAGTCATTGATATAATTGTTGTGGATATTCCAGAAGTGTATGGTCTGTTTTTAAGCAGGGACTAGTCGGAGCAGCTACACGGTTATTTCACGACAGATTGGTCTCACCTATGGCTTCCAGAGAACGGAAAACCTAACAAGATTAAGGTGAATCATGAACGCTACCTTAAGTTCACGGTCACATATTTGAACGATCCAAACGAACCATTTACACCTTCTGCTGATTCACCTGAAGTACAAGGAATGGACACCTTCTTCGGCAATTTCATGGGAGAGGCTTCAACTATCACCAATCCAGAACAACAGTCCGAGATTGTAGCATATGTGCAGCCAACAGCTTCCACGCAACGGTCTCATGGACTCGATGGAAATCAAATTTGGTCTCTGTATTTTGACGGGTCAAAGTCCAAAGAAGGAGCTGGCGTAGGCTTCATCATTATCAATATGACAGGTAACAAAACATTAATTGCATGTAGGTTAGAATTTGAATGTACCAATAACACTGCAGAATATGAGGCTTTACTGCAAGGTCTCAGAAAAGCTTCAGATATGAACATTCAAAATTTAACTGTCTTTGGCGACTCTGAAATAGTGGTTAGATAGGTAAAAGATTCTATCCACTGCCTGTCTCCGCATCTAAAAAGATACCAATCCGAGGTATGGAATTTAATGAATAAATTTTCTGCTTTCAATATAAATTCTATTCCTAGATTGAATAACTCTGAAGCAGATTTATTAGCTAATGTAGCTTCTAAACTTCTTCTTGCAGAAGGCTTGTCCCCAGATGCATTCTCCGTTGAGCTGTTGTTCAGGCCCTCCATTCCTGAAAACATCATGAACTGGAGAGTCTTTGATGATGATCAACAGATTATTAACTTTCTGCACATGGAAGAAACCTTCCAAGGCACGGTGATAGATGAACACACGCACAATGACAATTTGCACGATTTCACGGTAATACCAGATCCAAGAACTCCTGAATCTTCATCGAACATGGTAAACTCGATCGGTAAATCTGTAGTTAGATTAGAGAAGTTTTATGATCTTCAAGATAAATTTAAAAAGACGGTCAACTGTAAAACTAATAGTTCCTCGTTATCTTATGAAAAAGTAAACTTAGGAACTAAGGACAATCCGTAGTGCATTAATCTAGGGGTAGGATGTTCTGAATAAGAAAAAGTTGCATTTATTAAATTGTTCAAAGAATTTAAATATGTCTTTGCATGGACGTATGATGACCTTAAAACTTTTGACCCTAACATCATACAACATGTCATGCCTATGAAGCCCCAAACCTTACCCTTTCAACAAAAATTGAGAAAAATGCACCCTAAGCTTGAACCAACCATTCAAAAAGAATTGAATAAACTCCTGAATGCTAAGATAATTTTTCTTGTTAGGAACACTCAATGGATTTCTAACCTTGTCCCAGTCTGGAAGAAAAGTGGGGAAATCTGACTCTGCATCGATTTTCGAAACCTTAATAGAGCATCTGATAAAGACAACTATCCTGTCCCACCCATGGAACAGATCCTTCAACAGGTATCTGGTTCTGAGAGGCTATCCTTACTGGATGGTTTCTCGGGGTACAACCAAGTCCTGATGTCTCCATCAGACCAACTTAAAACTACCTTCTGTACCCCATGGGGCACTTATGCTTATCGAAAAATGCCCTTTGGATTGATTAATGCGGGTGCCACTTTCCAGAGAGCGATGGACATTGCTTTCTGAGGCTTAATCAATCAGTTCGTCATCGTTTACTTAGATGATGTTACCGTTTTCTCTAAAAACAAAACTGATCATCTAGCTCACTTACAAGCTGTTCTACAACGGTGTCATAAATACGACATCTCCTTGAATCCTAAAAAATCCATCTTTGCAGTAGAATAGGGTAAACTCTTAGGATTTATTGTGTTAAGCGAAGGGATGATTATCGACCCCGAAAGGACTCAGGTCATCGGAAAACTTCCCCCTCCTACATCCAAAAAATCTATGCAGTCTTTCTTAGGCCAGATTAACTTTGTGAGAAGATTTGTCACCAGCTTCTCCGAAATGGTCAGACCCTTGCATAACCTAATTAAGAAAGACACCCAATATCACTGGGGACCCCTAGAAAATCAAGCTTTTAATGCAATAAAGAAGGCCATAATAGACGCTCTGTCTCTCATGAGCCTCGATTTTTCTCAAGACTTTACACTCTACACCTTTGCTTCTGACCGTTCCTATGCCATTGTCCTAACCCAAAAGAATGTCGAAAACAACGAAGTACCCATTGCCTTTATGAGTTCTGCTTTCAAACGTGCTAAAATTAATTACCCAACAATATATCAGTAGGCTTATGCTGTTTTCAAAGCAGTCAAGCACTTCCGGTCCTATCTTTTGAAGTCAAGGACAAAAGTCATTGTCCCCTACCCAACCGTCAGGAACCTGTTAGTACAGAAGGAACTAGGTGAAAAGAGGGCTAACTGGGTCACCTTCTTGTAGGAGTACGACTTAGAAATCACCCCAGATCAGATAGTGAGAGGCCAAGGGTTATGCAAGTTAGTTGTTGATTCAACAGCTGGACAACAAGAAGAAAGTGATACGTCAAACCTAGGACAACACGATCAAAATCTAATTTGTTGCGCACAAAACCCTGTCAGTCCTTGGTATGACGATATAAGATTTTGTCTTGAACATGGGTCAGCACCCCATCACCTAGATCCCGCTAAAAGAAGAGCGTTGAGATTAAAGTGTGCCTCCTTTCATCTGGTCAATGGTATCCTGTTTCGTCAAAGTTTTGAGGGCATACTGATGCACTGTCTTGAAAAAGACGAAGCATAAAAAATCTTGCTAGAGTTGCATGCAGGAGAAGCTGGTGGTCATTTTGGTGGTGACACCACTGCCCATAAGGTTCTAAGAGCTAGTTATTACTGGCCCACGCTTTTTAGAGATGCCCATGCCTTGTGTCGTAAATGTATTATCTGTCAGAAAGCATCAGGGTGGTTACAAAAACCAGCCTTTCCTTTACAGCCCGTTTCAGTAGATTCTCCTTTTCAGCAGTGGGGCCTTGATATCATAGGTCCAATCAATCCCCCGTACTCACAACAACGCAAGTTTATTGTGACAGCCATAGATTACTTTACGCGATGGTCTGAAGCTGCTGCGTTAAGAACCGTCAACACCAGTCAGGTAATTGGCTTTCTAAACTTGAATATTATCACTCATTTTGGTATCCATGACTGTTTAGTATTCGATAACACTTCCTACTTCTCCTCTCTTGAGATGAGCGAGTTCTCTTTGGAAAAAGGAATTAAATTGAAGTATTCTGCTAGTTGTTACCCCCAGGGCAATGGATTGGCAGAATCAACAAAAAAGAACTTGATTAAAATCATCAAGAGAACGGTGGTTGAAAATCACAAAAATTGGCACAATGCATTGTTAAACGCATTGTGGGACGATAGGGTAACACCAAAAGTTGTTGTAGGCAACTCCCCCTTTTTTCTCGTTTATGGCAGAGAAGCAATTATGCCACCTCACATTCTTCTTCCTTCACTATAGTTGTCACAGAAAATCCAAGAAGAAGATTGTCCCCCTTTGGAAAACCAAATTAACGCTTTGATGAAGCTAGAAGAGGTAAGAGCCCAAGCTAAACGTAACTTAGATCAGCATCAACTATTGGTTAAAATATGGTTCGATTCTAACTCTAATTTTGATAGAGATTTTGAAGTAGGTGATCTCGTCTTGAAGTGGGACAAACCGCATGAGGGAAAGGGAGAGCACACGAAATTTCAAAACTTGTGGCTTGGGCCGTTTTTAATTGCTGAAAAGTTAGGTCCCAGCTCTTTTCGATTCAAAAATCCAGAAGGACAGCCTGACACCTATCCAGTGAATGGCCAAGCCCTGAAGAGATACTTTGCTTGATAACAACCCTTGTATATTATGTACATATTTTGTTTCTGTTTGCTTTTTCGTTTGTTTTTGTTTTTTTTTTATTTTTTTCTTTTGAGTTTTTCAGTTTGTGTTTTTGAAATACACATACCTATATACTGATCTATTCAGACAAAGAAAATAGAAAATTCCTTTGCTGAAATAACTACTAAGAAATTTGTATAAACATCAATGGTATATTTTTGAAATTTATATCTGTGTTGGCAAAAAATCTGTTGTTTGAAAGAAGTTGACTGATTTCAATCTCTGAGTAAAGCTTGTCATGATCATCTATTATCTTTTTACGCTGTCCCTATTCCTTAAGGGAATGACTCAAAATATGTCTCATTGCCTTAGGAAGTTGTTTTGGTAAATGAAACATCTCTGGATCTTAATAAAGGACAGTTCTAAAAAATTCTGATGAGGTCTGAAAAAAATATGTTAAAATATCATGATTTTCAGCGTCACCCTGCTCAACTATATATCTATGAAAAAACAAAACAAAATAAATTATTAATAAGAGCTGTGGGAAGTTTTTGTAAACCCGCCAGGATGCTGAACAGGTCTGCTGGCAGCGGGTAAATGCATGCATGACGCCAAGACAACTTCGCCGGGGTACTGAATAGGCCTGCTGGCAGGGAAGTAATGTCGGGTATATGAAAATTTGCAAATAAGAAACCTCTTTAATGTCCTTTATTATGATCTAGAACTTCTTGGCAAGATACAGATGTCAGAGTGGGTTAAATGGAAACCCTGTCGAGGCTATGGATGCCTGCTGGCAGCAGTGGCTCTATCAACAATATTGGATATTTTATCTTTAATATCGTGACTCGCTGGTCTTAGGACTGTTATCTGTTTTCATCTTTTAAAACACTGCTGGAATAGTTGGTTAATGATGATGTTTATATGATTTTCTGGTTGTTGTTTTTGAGTTGGAATTATCTTTGCTGTCCTAATCTGAATTTGTCCTTTTGGCAGAGATAACTTCTTCTACCAGTGTGTCTCCATTGTTGGCAGCCAATTCACATTTTTCCACTGTCTTATAAGCTTCCTACACCAGTGTTTTGCAAACATTAATTTTTCATCGCAATTCTCAAATAAACGACACTTTTATTCTTTGCGCCATTTGCACACTTACCTTCGTTTTTGTTTTCATGACTGTAAGCATGAAAACTTGGTCTTTCGAAGTCGCATTAAAATCATTATTGAGTTGTTGTTATCCTTCTTTTCGATATGCCCATTGCATTTACATTTTACTGATCATTATGCAGTTGGCAAAACTTTTTGATCTGTACTCATTGGACATTCTTTGATTGATTGTGTGATTTTGTTTCATTGAGTTTGTGATGCATTGGCGAGTGGATTTATATGTTCTTTGATTTTCTTGACCATTGGTTTCATAAAAATACATAGGTGTTATAGTTAAACCCTTGATATATATCATTTAATATGACACCTAGTTCATGTGATCAAACCCATTAGCACATTGGTTAAAATTTTGGTATGAATTGTTCTATAAAACGCATTGGCGCATTGGTCCAACACTTGGTATTGGTTTCGATTTGTATGTTTGGTTTTAAAACTATGGCATAACTGTGATGGCGCAAATGGTTTATCCACTAGCCAAAGGTTTTGATTAATTGAAATGGCATAGTTGTAACATATGTGCGTTGTGATTTGTATAGTTGAAAGCGTCAGTGGTTGTACCATTGGTAATGACTATTCTGCATGGCCAGCAAATAGCTCCACCACCTTTGCACGATGTCATTAATGTTTCTCCTATTCCTGTTTCACCTCTGTTAGCTCGAGTAATCCTTCAAGCATTCTGCTCCTGTGTATGTTGCATTCAAACCATGGATCGTTCACCGTGTGCTCTTCCCCATGGCACCGGTGGTGCGAATTGAGCCGAACGATAGCCAAGCCTTGCTACTGTTCGACAATGCCAGGAAATACTTAGAGGATAGCAGTTGGCTCACCTTTGTACAACGGTTTGAGGGTTTTAATCTATTTGTTGAACAGTAGTTCGCCCTGACTTTTGATGGCTGTAGGGCCAAGGTAGGTGACATTCAGTTGGAAATCAGTGAAGAGTTCATTAGCTCTACCACCGGGTTAGCAGCCACGGGCCAGCGATGGTTCAAAAACTCTAAAGTGCAGGAGGTTCCATGGCCACTACTGTTCGTCTCACGAAAGGTCACATCCTGTGACAAAGGTATTCCCATTTCCATGCTTAAACCAAGATGGCATGATCTTTTGATGGTGATCAAAGAATTCATGACCTGTGAGGGTCGATATGGACTGGTCTTTCTTTATCACCTTCGAATGTTAATGAATTTTATGGGGTATCCATTGAATATGCCTTTTTACTTCCAGCGTAGCCTTTATAAAATGTCAAAAAGGTTTAAACGAGAAAAGGTCGATAGTAGCATGTTCCACCATGGACTAATCAGACTCATCATCGTTCATCACTTAAATCGCCACGGTGATAGTTGGCAAGATTTTATTTCTCGGAATGGCTTTGCTGATGCAGAGCCCGTCCAAGTTGACAAGCCTGTGGTTAGTGAAACCATGGTCGAGCCACCCGTGGCCTTCCATGTCCTACTACCCTCTGCTAAACCCTCGGTCGACCCTGATATCGACCTACCCGACGTTATAACTTAGAAGCCTGAGGCTATAAAAAATCCTGTGAGAAAAAAGGTCAAGGGAAACCCTACTGTTGATGGCAAAGGTAAAAAGAATTCTCAGCTTATCTTGAGAATGGCTAGGAATAAGCCTAAACCTAGCGCTGAGCAGAAGCCCATAGTTCTTAGTGAGGATTCGAACTCTGACATCGAATGCTTCCTAGCTAGTGAGTACCCTTACTCCCAAGGTCTGTGCTCCGAGCCACCCTATGACTTCGTTTCTAATCTACCCCCTTGCCTAAGGAACAATCCTAGCTACCCTGGGATCAAGCTACCTAACGAAACCCTCGACAATGTAACTAAACCCTCACCTGCTTTTTCGAAGCCCGAAAAATCATCATGTGATGTAATATGTGGTTGGAACGATACTATACAGACGTTCCCTTACTTCAATCGAAGATCCAATCATTGGAAAACCAAGTTACAATATTGACAAGCCAAAGGACAAGCTTCAAGCAAATGATAGGAAGCAGAAAACCATTGGTTCCATTGTTTTTAGGAATGTCGAATCGGCTACAGCTGTCGTCAATTCCAAAATGTCATGATCAAGTTGTCTGCTCGTCATCCAGGTACATCCGAATTGCATTGGGCATGCTGGACAGTCTAGGAGATGTTTGTGTGATTTAGTTTTTATTTTAGGTTCCTAGTTTAGTCAGACTTGGGATATCTTCCCAGATTTATGTAAACAGTTTTGATAACTTCCATAGGGATGTTTTACCCTGTGGGAGGTCTTTAAATACTTATTCTTTTGTGTAATAAGGAGCATCCTCACTTGTGGGAGAACCAGGCTATGGATTTCTAATACAAACTGAGACAAGAGTTGATGTTTTTCTACAGCTTTCGCTTTCAATATATCAATCTTTTGTTTCAAGTTTATGTATATCAGTTTGCAGTTGATTAGAGACTAATTTAGCTATCATAATTTATTGCAGGATGATGTGATTTGATTAATGTATTATCCATATCTGATTTCTTTCATTACTTAAAAAATACAACAATTACTTTTTTTCAGTTAATGAATCGCAGATTTCTCTTCTTCGTTAATTGAATCATTTCATATAGATCTTTGCATACAGGTTTATCTAACTGTGAAGATTTATAAATCATTTGGTTGCTGTAATTTTTATGTCTTGTTTGTCCTGTAATCATATTTAAAGAGCACTGCAGCTTTCTGTTTACAAGGAGCGCTTGGATAATTCGGTGCAAGTTTTCTCCCTCCGATCAGCTAAGACAATCATTTCATACAAGACAAACCTGGAGCGTTTATCTAGGTCATTTTGTTATTTATTTGTTTGGTTAATTTGTTAGTATAATATTAGTAGTTTAGTTAGATATATGTTTAGTTAGATTTGTAGTTAGAGTTAGTATATTAGTTGTTTAGTTTAGTTAGTTTTTGTTTTATTTGTTTTTCATAAAATCATAAAAATAAAAAAACAATAGCTCTCACTATCTTAGGACAAAATGCAAATGAGTTTTTCAGGTTTTCATTCAAATCTGTAAATTGTTAATATTGTACATTTTATGAATAAGATTTATTTATGTTAATAGTTAGATATTTAATGTCTTAGAGTTAGTATAGTATTAGATAGTAGATTGTATATATAGAATAGTTAGATTTGTTTGTTTTAGTAGTTAATTTTAGTTAGATTAGTTCATTAGTTTGTTTTAGTAGTTAATTTTAGTTAGATTAGTTTATTAGTTTGTTTCAATTGTTATTTTTAGTTAGATTAGTTATTTTAGAGTAGTTTTCTTTTCGTTTTCTTAGGACTTAGATCGGCTAACGGAGCTGCTAAACCCGTCAGGGTGGTTCATTCCAAACAGCTTGGGTTATTAGACAACCCCGGACCGGTTCCACTCTCCTAGTTAACGGACAGTCAATTTCGCCCATCAACAAATGGCGCTAGAAGGAGGGCCTGAAATTAATTAATGGCACAAGGCGGTCGCAAGACTCCTCCACCACCTAATCGCTCACCTATAGTGACTAGAAGCCATTCAAATGATAATATTCCCCTTCAAACAACAACTAATTCAACCGACGACCCACTGATCACAGTTGAGCCAAAAACCCCTAATCCTACAGGTGGTGACATCCAAGAGATTGTCCGTCAATCTCTTATAAGAACTCATAGTGCCTTAGCCCGTTTGAGGCAACCAAACTGTCCATTGGATCAAACTTTGGATTTCTATGATATCAGAGAACAATTAGGAGGCATTGATCTCACTATGAATCCTACAGATCCAATCCTAAATCCTGCTACAGGAGGATCTGGGATACCTCCTTCACCACCTCCATCATCTCCTTCTTCTTCTGGAGGAGATTCCTCTAACGAAGGAAATTCCCCTTCTCATCCTTCCACACCCACTACCCCAATGGCTAATTAGAACAACCCCGCTAGACCTTGTCTCAACCAAGATGCTGTAGCTGTACCTGGAGCTCAGCATCCTTTACCTAAACACCCGGAGAAATGGCTTCCCAAGTTTGACCCCGACTCAAAACAGATCGCTGAATATCACATTAAAAAGTTCATGTTAGCCATAAGACTCTGTAATGTTGAACATGAAGACGTTGTCTGTAGGTTGTTCCCCTATACTTTCGAGGGAAATGCATCCACATGGAACTTTGCCCAACAACCCCATAGTATCGTGTCTTGGGAAAAGTTTGAGTCATGCTTTTTGGAAAAGTTCGGAGACGGTAAGCCTCCGGAAGTCCTAGTCATGGACCTTTCTAGCTTAAGAATGAACCCAAAATAAAAATTTAAAGACTTTAATCAAAGATTCTTAACACTTAAAAACCGAATCCCTATGGATTCCATGCCTGTCGAGAGTCTTATAATAGCATACTACACTAAAGCTTTGCATCAAAGTATAGCTATTTGGGTTAAACAATCTAAGAAAGCCACGTTGTTACAAGCCTTCGAGGAGGCCAACTAGATTGAAAAGGACATACTTAGTATTAAAGACTCTACTAGCAACGAAACAGAGACTAGTTCTTCTTCCAAAAAGAAGATTGAAATCCTCCCCAGACCTACTCAAAGTAAAACACAACCTGAAAGATCTGATTTAGAAAACTTAACTAAAGTTGTTCAAAAACTGTCAAATCAAGTTATAGAGTTAAAAAGGACGATCGAAGAAGCTTCCTTGAGAAAATGGCCTTACAAACCCCCGTTCCGGAAGCCTTTTCCTACCAACCGACCTAATCCAACCACCGAAGGCCTTAATCTAGAAATTCTGCAATGCGCCCTTCAAACGATTCTAGAAGCCCAAGATAACTTGATGCCTACTGAGATTCCTGAGGAGGTAGTTGAACAACAGGTAGTTCAAGAAGAGGAGTCTTCTCCAAACATTTTTGGACACTTCTCGGATAGCATCTTTCAAGTTAACTTCGAGACAGTACATCCCTATAATACCAGGAGTAAGATGGCAAGCAAACCTTCTGCCGAAAACACTACAACTTCACCTCCAAAGCAATTTAAATCAGTTGAGACTAAACAGAGTAATGTGAACCCCAACTTAGATTATGATGTAGTTGAAGATCTTAAAAAGTTGAGAGCTAACATTTCTGTTTATGAGTTATTGAAATTTCCATTTCTTCTACAAAAAATGTTACAAAATATCTTAGAGAATGGAAAAAATGGTAATTCAAGTGGTAATAAGGTTGTGCAGAACAAAGTTCCTCAGAAGACTTCCACTAAAAACAATCTTGGTCCTCAAGATAAAGGAATCCTTCTTGTAAGTAATGTAAATAATGTAAATAATGTAGATAAAGTAGATTTAGAAACTACGAGTAAAAAGCCACAAGCTACCACTCTTAGTACTCATAAAAATGTACCTCCATTTTTGTTAACTTTCAAAATCTTTAATAGAAACGTGCACAATTGTATGGTATACTTAGGAGCGTCATCCAATGTAATGCCATGGTCTGTCTGCCAGAAGATTAACGCTGAAGTTCAACCATCTACTTTAAAAATCATACAACTTGATCGGACCAATGTTAAAGTTATAGGCGAACTAAAGAATGTGCTTATAATATTATCATCTAACCCCAAGGTTCATCAAGTCATTGATATAATTGTTGTGGATATTCCAGAAGTGTATGGTCTGTTTTTAAGCAGGGACTAGTCAGAGCAACTACACGGTTATTTCGCGACAGATTGGTCTCACCTATGGATTCCAGCGAACGGCAAGCCTAACAATATTAAGGTGAATCGTGAATGCTACCTTAAGTTCATGGTCACAGATTTGAACGATCCCAACGAACCATTTACACCTTCTTCTAATTCACCCGAAGTACAAGGAATGGACACCTCCTTCAGCAATTTCATGGCGAGGCTTCAGCTATCACCAATCCAAAACAACAGTCCGAGATTGTAGCATATGTGTAGCCAACAGCTTCCACGCAATGGTCTCATGGAACCGACGAAAATCAAATTTGGTGTCTGTATTTTGATGGGTCAAAGTCTAAAGAAGGAGCTGGCGCAGGCTGCGTCATTATCGATCCAACAAGTAACAAAACATTAGTTGCATGTAGGTTAGAATTTGAATGTACCAATAACACTGCAGAATATGAGGCTTTACTGCAAGGTCTCAGAAAAGCTTCAGATATGAACATTCAAAATTTAATCATCTTTGGCGACTCTGAAATAGTGGTTAGACAGGTAAGAGATTCTATCCACTGTCTGTCTTCGCATCTAAAAAGCTACCAATCTGAGGTATGGAATTTAATAAATAAATTTTCTTCTTTCACTATAAATTCTATTCCTAGATTGAATAACTCTGAAGCAGATTTATTAGCTAATGTAGCTTCTAAACTTCTTCCTGCAGAAGGCTTGTCCCTAGATGCATTCTCCATTGAGCTGTTGTTCAGGCCCTCCGTTCCCGACAACATCACGAACTGGAGAGTCTTTTATGATGATCAACAGATTATTAACTTTCTGCACATGGAAGAAACCTTCCAAGGCGCGGTGATAGACGAACACACGCACAACGACAATTTGCGCGATTTCACAGTAATACCAGATCTGAGAACTCCTAAATCTTCATCGGACATGGTAAACTCGATCCCTAAATCTGTAGTTAGATTAGAGAAGTTTTATTATCTTCAAGATAAATTTAAAAAGACGGTCAACTGTAAAACCGATAGTTCCTCATTATCTTATGAAAAAGTAAACTTAGGAACTAAGGACAATCCGCAGTGCATTAATCTAGGGGTAGGATGTTCTGGACAAGAAAAAGTTACATTTATTAAATTTTTCAAAGAATTTAAAGATGTCTTTGCATGGATGTATGATGACCTTAAAACTTTTTACCCTAACATCATACAACATGTCATTCCTATGAAGCCCCAAACCTTACCCTTTCAACAAAAATTGAGAAAAATGCACCCTAAGCTCGAACCAACCGTTCAAAAAGAATTGAATAAACTCCTGAATGCTAAGATAATTTTTTCTTTTAGGCACACTCAATGGGTTTCTAACCTTGTCCCAGTCCAGAAGAAAAGTGGGGAAATCCGAATCTACGTCGATTTCCGAAACCTTAATAGAGCGTCTATAAAGACAACTATCCTGTCCCACCCATGGAATAGATCCTTCAACAGGTATCTAGTTCTGAGAGGCTATCCTTACTAGATGGTTTCTCGGGGTACAACCAAGTCCTAATGTCTCCAGCAGACCAACTTAAAACTACCTTCCGTACCCCATGGGGCACTTATGCTTATCGAAAAATGCCCTTTGGATTGATTAATGCGGGTGCCACTTTCTAGAGAGAGATGGACATTGCTTTCCGAGGCTTAATCAATCAGTCCGTCGTAGTTTACTTAGATGATGTTACTGTTTTCTATAAAAACAAAACCGATCATCTATCTCACTTACGAGTCGTTCTACAATGGTGTCGTAAATACGACATCTCCTTGAATCCTAAAAAATCCATCTTTGCAGTAGAACAGGGTAAACTCTTAGGATTTATTGTGTCAAGCGAAGGGATTATTATCGACCCCGAAAGGACTCAGTTCATCACAAAACTTCCCCCTCCTACATCCAAAAAATCTATGAAGTCTTTCTTAGGCCAGATTAACTTTGTGAGAAGATTTGTCCCCAGCTTCTCCGAAATGGTCAAACCCTTGCAGAACCTAATTAAGAAAGACACCCAATATCACTGGGGACCCCTAGAAAATCAATCTTTTATTGCAATAAAGAATGCCATAATAGACGCTCTGTCTTTCATGAGCCCCAATTTTTCTCAAGACTTTACACTCTACACCTTTGCTTCTGAGCGTTTCTATGCCACCGTCCTAACCCAAAAGAATGTCGAAAACAATGAAGTACCCATTGCATTTATGAGCTCTGCTTTCAAAGGCACTGAACTTAATTACCCAGTGGTAGATCAGCAAGCTTACATTGTTTTCAAAGAAGTCAAGCACTTCTGGTCCTATCTTTTGAAGTCAAGGACGAAAGTCATTGTCCCCTACCCAGCCATCAGGAACCTGTTAGTACAGAAGGAACTAGGTGAAAAGAGGGCTAATTGGGTCACCTCCTTGCAGGAGTACAACTTAGAAATCACCCTAGCTCAGATAGTGAGAGGCCAAGGGTTATGCAAGTTAGTTGCTAATTCAGCAGCTGGACAGCAAGAAGAAATCGATACATCAAACCTAGGACAACACGATCAAAATCTAATTTGTTGTGCACAAAACCCTGTCAGTCCTTGGTATGACGATATAAGATTTTGTCTTGAACATGAGTCAGCACCTCGTCAACTAGATCCCGCTAAAAGAAGAGCGTTGAGATTAAATTCTGCCTCCTTTCATCTGGTCAATGGTATCCTGTTTCATCAAAGTTTTGACGGCATACTGATGCGCTGTCTTGAAAAAGACGAAGCAGAAAAAATCTTGCTAGAGTTGCATGCAGGAGAAGTTGGTGGTCATTTTGGTGGTGACACCACTACCCATAATGTTATAAGAGATGGTTATTACTGGCCCACGCTTTTTAGAGACGCCCATGCCTTGTGTCTTAAATGTATTATCTGTCAGAAAGCATCAGGGCGGTTACAAAAACCAGCCTTTCCTTTACAGCCCGTTTCAGTAGATTCTCCTTTTCAGCAGTGGGGCCTTGATATCATAGGTCCAATCAATCCCTCATCCTCACAACATCACAAGTTTATTGTGTCAGCCACAGATTACTTTACCCGATGGTCTGAAGCTGTTGCGTTAAGAACCGTCAACACCAGTCAGGTAATTGCCTTTCTAAACTCGAATATTATCACTCGTTTTGGTATCCCTGACTGTTTAGTATTCGATAATGCTTCCTACTTCTCCTCTCTTGAGATGAGCGAGTTCACTTTGGAAAAAGGAATTAAATTGAAGTATTCTGCTAGCTATTACCCCTAGGGCAATGGATTGGCAGAATCAACAAACAAGAACTTGATTAAAATCATCAAGAGAACGGTGGTTGAAAATCACAAAAATTGGCACAATGCACTGTTAAACGCACTGTGGACCGATAGGGTAACGAAAAAAGTTGTTGTAGGCAACTCCCCCTTTTTTCTTATTTATGGCAAAGAAGCAATTTTTCCACCTCACATTCTTCTTCCTTCTCTACAGTTGTCGTAGAAAATCCAAGAAGAAGATTGTCCCCCTTAGGAAAACCGAATTAATGCTTTGATGAAGATAGAAGAGGTAAGAGCCCAAGCTAAATGTAATTTAGATCAGCATCAACTATTGCTTAAAAGCTGGTTCGATTCTAACTCTGCTTCTGATAGAAATTTTGAAGTAGGTGATCTCGTCTTGAAGTGGGACAAACCACATGAGGGAAAGGGAGAGCACACGAAATTTCAAAACTTGTGGCTTGGGCTATTTTTAATTGCTGAAAAGTTAGGTCCCAGCTCTTTTCAATTGCAAAATCTAGAAGGATAGCCTGACACCTATCCGGTGAATGGCCAAGCCCTGTAGAGATACTTTGCTTGATAACAACCCTTGTATATTATGTACATATTTTTCTTCTGTTTGCTTTTTCGTTTGTTTTTGTTTTTTTTCTTAGTTTTTTCTTTTGAGTTTTTCAGTTTATGTTTTTGAAATACACATACCTATATACTGAGCTATTCAGACAAAGAAAACAGAAAATTCCTTTGCTGAAATAACTGCTAAGAAATTTGTATAAACATCAATGGTATATTTTTGAAAGTTATATCTGTGTTGGCAAAAAATCTGTTGTTTGAAAGAAGTTGATTGATTTCGATCTCTGAGTAAATCTTGTCATGATCATCTATTATATTTTTACGTTGTCCCTATTCCTTAAGGGAATGACTCAAAAGATGTCTCCTTGCCTTAGGAAGTTGTTTTGGTAAATGAAACATCTCTGGATCTTAATAAAGGACAGTTCTAAAAAATTATGATGAGGTCTGAAAAAAATATGTTAAAATATCATGATTTTCAGCGTCACCCCACTCAACTATATATCTATGAAAAAACAAAACAAAACAAATTATTAATAAGAGCTGTGGGAAGTGCATGTAAACCCGCCGAGATGCTGAACAGGTCTGCTAGCAGTGGGTAAATGCATGCATGACTCCAAGACAACTTCGTCGGGGTACTGAACAGGCTCGCTGGCAGCAAAGAAATGTCGGGTATATGAAAATTTGCAAATAAGAAACCTCTTTAATGTCCTTTATTCTGATCTAGAACTTCTTGGCAGGATACAGACGTCAGAGTGGGTTAAATGGAAACCCTGTCGAGGCTATGGATGCCTGCTGGCAGTAGTGGCTCTGTCAACAGTATTGGAGATTTTATCTTTAATATCGTGACTCGCCGGTCTTAGGACTGTTATCTGTTTTCATCTTTTAAAACACTGCTGGAATAGTTGGTTAATGATGATGTTTATATGAATTTCTGGTTGTTGTTTTTGAGTTGGAATTATCTTTGCTGTCCTAATATGAATTTGTCCTTTTGGCAGAGATAACTGCTTCTACCAGTGTGTCACCATTGTTGGCAACCAATTCACATTTTCCACTGTCTTATAAGCTGCCTACACCAGTGTTTTGCAAACATTAATTTTTCTTCGCAATTCTCAAATAAACGACACTTTTATTCTTTGCGCCATTTGCACACTTACCTTCGTTTTTGTTTTCATGACTATAAGCGTGAAAACTTGGTCTTTCGAGGTTACATTAAAATCATTATTGAGTTGTCATTATCCTTCTTGTCGATATGCCCATTGCGTTTACATTTTACTTATCATTATGCAGTTGGCAAAACTTTTTGATCTGTACTCATTGGACATTCTTTGATTGATTGTCTGATTTTGTTTCATTGAATTTGTGATGCATTGGCGAGTGGATTTATATGTTCTTTGATTTTCTTGACCATTGGTTTCATAAAAATACATAGGTGTTATGGTTAAACCCTTGATATATATCATTTAATATGACACCTAGTTCATGTGATCAAACCCATTGGCACATTGGTTAAATTTTTGGTATGAATTGTTCTATAAAAGGCATTGGTGCATTGGTCCAACACTTGGTATTGGTTTCGATTTGTATGTTTGGTTTTAAAACTATGGCATAACTATGATGGCACGAATGGTTTATCCACTAGCCAAAGGTTTTGATTAATTGAAATGGCATAGTTGTAACATATGTGCATTGTCATTTGTATAGTTGAAAGTGTCGGTGGTTGTACCATTGGTAATGACTATTCTGCATGGCCAGCAAATAGCTCCACCACCTTCGAACGATGTCATTAATGTTGCTCCTATCCCTGTTTCACCTCTATTAGCTCGGGTAATCCTTCGAGTGTTCTGCTCCTGTGTATGTTGCATTCAAACCCTGGTTCGTTCACCGTGTGCTCTTCCCCATGGCACCAGTGGTACGAATTGAGCCAAACGGTAGCCAAGCCTTGCAACTGTTCGACAATGCCTGGAAAGAATTAGAGGATAGTGGTTGGCTCACCTTTGTACAACAGTTTGAGGGTTTTAATCTATTTGTTTCACAGCAGTTCGCCCTGACTTTTGATGGTTGTAGGGACAAGGTAGGTGACATTCAGTTGGAAATCAATGAAGATTTCATTAGCTCTGCCACCGGGTTAGCAACCATGGGCTAGCGATGGTTAAAAAACTCTAAAGTGGAGGAGGTGCCATGGCCACTATTGTTTGTCTCACGAAAGGTCACATCCTGTGACAGAGGTATGCCCATTTCCACGCTTAAACCAAGATGGCATGATCTTTTGATGGCAGTAAAACAATTCATGACATGTGAGGGTCGATATGGACTGGTCTTTCCTTATCACCTTCGACTGTTAATGAATTTTATGGGGTATCCATTGAATATGCCTTTTTACTTCCAGCGTAGCCTTTATAAAATGTCCAAAAGGTTTAAACGAGAAAACGCCGATAGTAGCCTGTTCCACCATGGCCTAATCAGACTCATTGTTGTTCATCACTTAAATCACCACGGTGATAGTTGGCAAGATTTTATTTCTCGGAATGGCTTTGCTGATGTAGAACCCGTCCAAGTTGACAAGCCTGTGGTTAGTGAAACCAAGGTCGAGCCACCCGTGCCCTTTCATGTCCTATTGCCCCCTCCTAAACCCTCGGTCGCCCATGATATCGACCTACCCGACGTTATAACTGAGAACCCTGAGGCTATAAAAAAGCCTGTGAGTAAAAAGGTCAAGGGAAACCCTGTTGTTGATGGAAAAGGTAAAAAGAATGCTCGGCTTATCTCGAGAATGGCTAGGAATAAGCCTAAACCTAGCGCTGAGCATAAGCCCATAGTTCTTAGTGAGGATTCAGACTTTGACATCGAACGCTTCCTAGCTAGCGAGTACCCTTACTCCCAAGGTTTGTGCTCCGAGCCACCCTATGACTTCGTTTCTAATCTACCCCCTTGCCTAAGGAACAATCCTAGCTACCTTGGGATCAAGCTACCTAACGAAACCCTCGGCAATGTAACTAAACCCTCACCTTCTTTTTCGAAGCCCGAACAGTCGTCATGTGACCAATGTAATATGTGGTTGAAACGATACTATACAGACATTCCCTTACTTCAATCAAAGATCCAATCATTGGAAAACCAAGTTACAGTATTGACAAGCCAAAGGTACAAGCTTCAAGCAAATGATAGGAAGGAGAAAACCACTGGTTCCATTGTTTTTAGGAATGTCGAATCGACTACAGCCCTCGTCGATTCCAAAATGTCATGATCAAGCTATCTGCTCGTCATCCAGGTACATCCGAATTGCATTGGGCATGCTGGACAGTCTAGGAGATGTTTGTGTGATTTAGTTTTTATTTTAGGTTCCTAGTTTAGTCAGACTTGGGATATCTTCCCAGATTTATGTAAACAGTTTTGATAACTTTCACAGGAATGTTTTACCCTGTGGGAGGTCTTTAAATACTTATTATTTTGTGTAATAAGGAGCATCCTCACTTGTGGGAGAACCAGGCTATGGATTTCTAATACAAACTAAGACAAGAGTTGATGTTTTGCTACATCTTTCGCTTTCAATATATCAGTCTTTTGTTTCAAGTTTATGTATATCAATTTGCAGTTGATTATAGACTACTTTAGCTATCATAATCTATTGCAGGATGATGTGATTTGATTAATGTATTATCCATATCTGATTTCTTTCATTACTTAAAAAATACAGCAATTACTTTGTTTCAGTTAATGAATCGCATATTTCTCTTCTTCGTTAATTGAATCATTTTGTATAGATCTTTGCATACAGGTTTATCTAACTGTGAAGATTTATAAATCATTTGGTTGCTGTAATTTTTATGTCTTGTTTGTCCTGTAATCATATTTGAAGAGCACTACATCTTTCTGTTTACAAGGAGCGCCTGGATAATTCAGTGCGCGTTTTCTCCCTCCGATCAGCTAAGACAATCATTTCATACGGGACAAACATGGAGCGTTTCTCCAGGTCAGTTTGTTATTTATTTGTTTGGTTAATTTGTTAGTATATTATTAGTAGTTTAGTTAGATATATGTTTAGTTAGATTTGTAGTTAGAGTTAGTATATTAGTTGTTTAGTTTAGTTAGTTTTTGTTTTATTTCTTTTTCATAAAATCATAAAAATAAAAAAACAATAGCTCTCATTGTCTTAGGACAGAATGCAAATGAGTTTTTCAGGTTTTCATTCAAATCTGTAAATTGTTAATATTGTACATTTTATGAATAAGATTTATTTATGTTAATAGTTAGATATTTAATGTCTTAGAGTTAGTATAGTATTAGATAGTATATTGTATATATAGAATAGTTAGATTTGTTTGTTTTAGTAGTTAATTTTAGTTAGATTAGTTCATTAGTTTGTTTTAGTAGTTAATTTTAGTTAGATTAGTTTATTAATTTGTTTTAATTGTTATTTTTAGTTAGATTAGTTATTTTAGAGTAGTTTTCTTTTTGTTTTCTTAGGACTTAGATCGGCCAATGGAGCCGCTAAACCTGTCAGGGTGGTTCATTCCAAACGACTTGGGTTATTAGACAACCCCGGACCGGTTCCACTCTCCCAGTTGACGGACAGTCAATTTCGCCCATCAACATAACATTGAGTACATTATGATTCGAGTATTCAACCAATAGAACATTCTTTGCTTTTACATTTTTTCTTCCAAGCTCTACTACACCTTCTCCAAATATTTTGGCAGATGAGTCATCTCCAAATGCAACATTGCCACCCTTTCTCTTCAAGATGATGAATTTGTCTTGATGCCCAGTCATGTGTGAAGAACATCCACTGTCTATGTACCATTCATCTTCTTCTTTACATTCTTCAGCAGTCAATGCTATTCGATAATCTTCATTGTTTGGAATCTCTTTCCTTATCCATACTGTGGTTGGCATAGGGACATCTTCATTCATATATCTGCAATCTCATGCTTTGTGACCAAGATTATTACATTTGTAGCGTCGAATATTTTTGTCCATGAATGGGGAAAATGAATTATAACTTATGTTGACAAATCCATGATTACTTCCATATCTTCTATTTACACCATTCATGTTTCTTGTGTATGTGTTCCTTTCATTGATTCTACAATTAATTGCCTTATGTCCAAAAATTTTGCAAGTATAACAATGACCAAGAAAGAAATTTTGATACCTTGGAGTAAGTGGGATTCTTTGTGATGTAGTCCATCTGGGTTCATGATCTATTCTTATGTAGTTTCCTTCATACTGATTGAAGCTTCCTTCATACTGATTGAAGCTTCTTTGATTTCTCAAGGTAGGAGGTTTTCTTGGATATTCATCTCTTTTGTAATCATTCCTTCTTTCTGGTATCCTGATCCACTTCTCATCAACTATCTGTGTAGCTCTTTCTTCAATCTTCTTGTTGGTATTTGCAACTTCTTTGTATGAAGTTTCACCCATGCATCCAAGATGTGTTAAGTCTTTTGGCACTTGAGAGTTTCTTAATCTCTTCCTCAATGAGACAACTTCTTGTTCAAGTTTCTCACAATCTTCTTCTTTCTTCTTCATTTGGACATTC
>ML777046.1:174544-190105 GCA_009831015.1 Picea engelmannii
TCAAGAGAGAGTTGAACTCTCCATCCTTGCCCCTTCCTTCCACCCAAGAATATATGAGAGATAATAAAACTTTACATTAAATCATCACCATCAACTAATCATCACATAGAACATGATAATGCTTCCTGAGACTTCTTCAATTTATGCAATTATTCAATTCTTGGAGTACTTGGATCCTGTATATAATATTAATCAATCTATTTTTTGAAACTCATCCAGTTTTTACTCCTTGAATCCTCCCCAAAAAGAAGTTATAGAAAGAATGGTAGACTTTATTCAATTCTGGTCTATTCAGGAGACCTAACTTGTACAGAATGCCCCGCGCTAAATATTTAACATCTGATTCTGAAACTCTCACACAAGAAACTAAAGTCTGTACTATTTCCAATGAAATTTTTCCCATGTCATTTGGATTCTCGATGAATAAGTTATGATTGTTTTACCTGGAACACCTGTTTATTGACTAGCTTCACAACTAGTCACAAACCCTATCTTCCATAGAGAGTATCTCCATAATTATAGCGAATCAAGAGCTTAAATTTTTACGAGAGGTAACTTGATATGTCTTCTCAATACCATTGGAATTTCACCATCTGAATTGTTCTAGAAAAATCGTTATATAAAAAATGGTAAGATGACCTGAAAATAACATACCTTAGAACACATCACCAAAACACTTCATCCTCCCTTGAAATATGGCCTTCTTTACTTCTTATTTCCTTTGAAATTCGACTTGTATCAAATGAATGTATAATGATGTTTATTTATACCATTTATGTCACTTCCTTTTAACATTAGGGCCGACCTGACACTTTCTTATTTTGTAATTATTTTCTTTAATTATCTTTAGGGCCTACATGTACTTCCTTCTTCAATTCACTTTGTCATCTTCAAAAATTCATTTCTCCTCAACCATGAGGATCCACGTGACGTGACACATACCACTGGAAACAACATGATGTATACTATCCATTCATGGGTGTTGTGTATGCATGTGCATTGTCCTTCATGTCAAAATACATTTATCAATCTTGTGGTCCAAAACCCATGACTAGGGTTGACATCAATGACAACAACCAATCTTCCAACACATTTGTATATTTGGTGGTCATATCCTTAGTCAATATTTTTCATGGAGCCGTAGTGTATTGGTCGATGGTCATTCTTTGAGTCATCTCATATTCCGAGCATAGGTATGCCTGCCTCGGAAATGGAACATTTTTTAATATTGTTTGATGGTTGTTTGCATCTTCTTCCAGGTTCTCTAGCTCCACACCCTTGCATCAACGATTTGTAAAGTGTTTCAGCCATCATTCTCTCTTCTGACCTCACACTTTAGGGGGAATTATGTTACACATGAAATTTTCACACCTAGGTACCTCACCCTAAGTGTCATAATTGTCATATAAGTGGATCATACACCTCGACACCATGGAATAACCTATGTCACAATCCCTAGTCAATGTGGAGGACGGATATATTACATGAAGGCCAAAATACCAAGTGCACATGAATTATTAATAATATTCATGAAAAATAAATTAATTAAGTGTGAGAATCCACCTCACATTTGGTTTCCTATTTTTTAGGGAAAGTGGAGGATCTCATGGATGGTTGAAATATTTCCTCCTTAAAATACTTGAGAGATATTTCCTTCCTAAAATCCTTACGATATATTTTCTCCCTAAATATATTTCAGATCCCTTTTTAGTGGATATGATGACTGACCTTCTCCATAGTGGTTAAGCCTTCAAATCCTATAAAATGAGGTCTTTCCATGGGGTTGGAGAATATAGAGGAGTTTATAGATACCAAAATTATGATCTCAAGATAGTAGAGATTTGAGGTATCAAACCTATGGTCTTGGGAGAAAGATTTAGGATATCAAACCTATGATTTTTGGAGTGTTTTGCAAGAGATGGACAAGGAGGACTTGGGGAAGCTGTTGCAACTACATCTACAATTTGTAAGTATTTCTTTAAGAGTTCTCATTAATATATTGCTTGGCCTATTTCCTTATAACCTACATCTTTTACATATGTTTGCCTTATATATGGATTTGATTAGACTAATCTTATAGAGTAGGGTAGCATTTATTTGTCTTTTTTTGTCCTTTGCATTGCAGGTATCGAGTGTTGTTGAAGAGTTTGGACATCAAGCTCAAATTGGAGCAGTGAGGAAAAACATCAGAATAAGGTGCATCACACTTTATTCCTTCTCCTTATCTGTTTGATTTGTTAGTTAGATTCATAGGAATGTTAGTGTCCAATGTTAGCATGTTTTTTGTCTTGGTATATGGGTATAGATTCCAAGAGGATATTCACCTATCCACAAGGGCATTTTCCTACAACAAACCAACACATTATGCAAGCATTGTCAATGAGGAAAGGAAACAAACACCAGGTTTAAATCAAATGAATATTCAACAACAAGACCACTGGAAATTGTGCATACTGATCTAGTTGGACCAACTAGAAAAAATGGTTTAAAAGGTGAGAAATACTTTATGTTATTAGTTGATGATTATACAAGAATGATTGTTGTTTTCTTTCTCAGGAATAAGTCATAAGCATTTGAAAAATTCAAGGTTTACAAGGAAATGGTTGAAAATGAAATGGATTCAAAAATCAAATGTTTGAGATATGATACCAGAGGAGAGTTTAGTTCAAAGGAATTTATGGATTTCTACAACAAGCATGGAATAAAAAGGAAATTCTTCGTTTCTAGGACACCTCAACATAATGGACTTGTTGAAAGAGGGAACATGATAGTACATGAAATGGCTCGAACAATGTTAATGGATTCTAAGTTGACAGATGTTTTTTGGACACATGCAGTGCATACAACAATTCACATTCAAAAAAGAGTAATTCTTATAAGCAATAGTTGTAAAACTCCCTACAAGGTATGGAAAGGAAGACTAGAAAATGTGAAGCACTTCAGAGTGTTTGGAAGCAAATGCTACATCAAAAGAGAAGATAGCAGAATGGGAAAGTTTGAATCTAATGTGGACAAAGGCGTACTTGTTGGTTACTCAAGTAAAAAGAAATAATACAAGTGTTACAATCTGAGGTTGAAAAAAGTTGTGGAAAGCATCAATGCAATAGTTGATGAAACAGGTGGATGAAAATTAAAGGAAGAAGAAAAGGAATGAGTAGAACATGTTTACGAAGAAGAAGAAAATGATGAAGAAGAAGTAGAAGGGGAAGATGAAGAAGATAAGACAGAAGTAGAATATCAAGTTCAACAAGTGCTGCCAAAGACACCTAGCAAAACGAGTACAGAATAATCATCCTTCAAATCAGATTATTGGAAACAAGGATGCAAGAGTTGAGACTAGAAGAAGAATTCATTCACCTGAACAACTGCACCTAGCACTCTTATCTACGATTGAACCAAATATTTTTGAAGAGGCCAACAAGGATGAATTCTAGAAAAAGGACATGAATGAATAATTGGATCAAATAGAGAAAAATGACACTTTGGAATTGGTTTCAAGACCAAGGTACAATAATGTGTTTGGCACAAAGAAGGTTTTCATAAATAAATTGAATGAATATGGACAGGTTACAAGGAATAAAGCTAGATTGTTATGTAAAGGATATGCATAGGTTGAAGGGATTGACTTTGAAAAGACATTTTCCCCAGTTACCAGAATAAAAGCAATCTGATTGATCTTAGCTTATGCATGCTCCAAGAATATTAAAGTGTATTAGATGGACCTGAAATCAACCTTTCTGAATTGAGAACTTAAATAAGAAGTCTACATTGAACAACCAGAATGATTTCAGCTATCAGAGAACGCAGATTATGTCTGCAAGTTGAATAAGTCCTTGTATGGTCTAAAACAAGCTCCTAGAGCATGGTACTCTAGACTGGATAAATATCTACAACAGGAACGGTTCAGAAAAGGAAGCACAAACAACAACCTCTACATCAAGGTAACTCAAGATAGTATTTTAGTAATTGAAGTTTATGTTGATAATATTATTTTTGGAAGTTATGATGACAGGTTAAGCTAGAAATTTGCAAAGGATGTGCAAAATGAATTTGAAATTTCATTACTTGGAGAACTATCCTTCTTTCAGGGTCTTCATATATGTCAAAGAAACCAAGGAATTTTGATTTCTCAAACTAAGTATATTAAAGAAATTCTAAAGAGGTTCGGAATGGAAGATTACAAACCAGTTAACACTCCTATGCAAACCAGTTGCAAGTTGAGAAAAAATGATGATTCAAAGTCTACATACTAGAGGCACTATAGGTCAATGATTGGCAACATACTATATGTGACAACATCTAGATCAGATGTAATGCATGAAGTTGGACAAGTGGCATGATTTCAAGAAGCACCAAAGGAATCACATGTCTTAGTAGTGAAGAGGATTTTCAGATATATCAAGGGCACATAAGAGCTTGGATTATGGTATACAAAAGGAAAGGATCTATCACTTATTGCCTACACAGATCCATATTGGGAAGGTTGCATTGATGACCAATGAAGCACCAATGGAGGATTGTTCTACTTGGGTGAGTTTTTGGTATCTTGGCTAAGAAAGAAAAAATCATTAGTATCATTATCTACAATCGAAGAAGAGTATATTGCCACAACAACATGTTGTACATAGGTTCTATGGATGAAACAAACTCTGACAGATATATAGGTTGAGTATGATGAGCCCATTCCAATATATTGTGATAATACAAGAACCATCAGTATCTCAAAGAACACGGTGATGCACTCCAAGACGAAGCACATTCCAATCAAGTATCACTTTCTACAGGAATAGGTTGCAGATAAGATCATAGTTGAATATATGGGAACAAAATAACAAGTAGCATATATCTTTACAAAACCACTTCCAAGGGAAGCCTTTGAGTATATTTTCCAGAGAATCAGAGTAATTTCTACTCCAAAATGAATTGTTTTGAATTTTTATCTTATGTCTTATATTTACGTGAGGAAGAACCATAAAGAGGAAAATTTATGTTGGGGGAGCATTTCCAGGAAGAGTTCAGTCAAGGGGAGTAACCCTAAGTACAAGTCAGCTAGGGGGAGCAGCCCCGGACATAAAGTTACCTTTGCCATTGATGTCAAAGGGGGAGATATTTATCAAATCTAGGACAAAGAGTTGGATTCTTGGAGAGAGAGCACAGAGGCATGGTTCAAGGGGAAGAAATGGCCATAGGGAGAGCATGAGAAATATGAATTCAGTATTGCATCAGAGTGTTTCCATCAATGTTAAAGGAGGATATTGTTGATTAATTAGATTGGTTGTCATTGATGTCAACCTTTGAAGAAAGTCTAGTAGAAAATTCTGGTAGCCCCAACAGTATGATTAAGGGAATTTAGTTTACTATTTGTGGATAAAGTGGTTAAGTGGAAAAAGTGGCTAAGTGGACAAAGTTGGTTAAGTGGACAAAGTGGCTAAGTGGACAAAGTGGTTAAGTGGGAAAATGGTTAAGTGGATACTTCTAGAGGAAGCTACTTGGAGAGTATAAATAAGAGAGAAAGGGTCTCCAATTAGTATCCATTGAGCATATTGAATATATACAAGTGACTGAGGTAACCAAAGGAGATCTAAGAAAAATTTCAAATGGAAGGTGAAGTAAAGAAGGTCTAAATTCAAGGGAGAATAAAGTATTTTGATGATTCTTTCTATGGTATGTTATTTATAGGTCATCTCACCATTTTCGCAATAATTTTTTTTCTAGAATGATTCTGACAACAAAATATGGAGGTTCTTGATTAAACATATCCAAGTAACTAGGATACACATTTCATCTTCTGGGTTGTTGTTTTTTGGGAGTTACACTTCGTGTAAAATAGAGTTTGTGGCTAGTCCTGAAACTAGTTTAAAACATGTGTTTCGGGTAAAAATGTCATAACTTATTCATAACAAATCCAAATTTAGTAAGAAAAAATGTGTTGGTTAGAGTACAGTATGTAGTATGTTGTGTACCATTTTCAGATACATGGAGAAAATATTCCATGTGGGGAATTCTCTACAAGTTCTCTTTCTAGAATAAGCTAGAATTCAACAAGGTATTCCATTTTTGCTATAACTTATTTTCTGGGAGGTTCCAAGCAGTTAAACCTAGAGGAATTATAGAAAAGACACCAAAGAACATTGTGTACTATTTTTAGATCTTTATTCATTGCAGGTACATAGTTATGATTATTTCAAGTTAGGGTTTTTTACTAATCCAAAATTATTCATGTGAGACTAAAGTAAAGTTTCATGAAAATGATAGTCTCTTGTTGTTAAAGTTAATGAAGGTTTGCAGGTATGTGATCATATACACCAAGGATTTTTCAGATTTACAAATCATATTTGGATTATGAAATTGATGAGGACTTTTGGTTGAGGTATGTTGTTGAATTTATTGGTACAGATAGAGGTTTTATAATAGTGAGGTTCTAGCACATGGTTTGAGGTACAGACTTGTGGTATATTGTTTGAGGTATATGTGATCAAATCAAATTGGTTGATGAGTATACAGTGAAAGATTTGATAGTACAGGTTGTGACTATGACATATTCACTTTCTACATTTGGCACTTATATTTCAGGGAAGTTGGACGAGGCAAGGATAGGTTGTTGTAGCCACCTTCAAGTTGTAGATGGAGAACATAGGGGGTTGTAGCCAGGGAATTGGGGAGTTGGATATTCCCTCAGGTTGGAGCCTAAAAATAGGGGGTCAGAGCCTCCTTCCAGTTGTAGCTAGAAAACAAAGGAAGTTTGTGCTTCCAATGAATCAAATTCTTAAAGACAAATACAAAAAAGAATTATGTGATTTTCTCCCGCATTGGGTTTCCACGTAAAAAAAAAATTGGTGTATTGTGTATGTGTATGATTTCTCATTTGTTCATTGTGTATTTACTCTGCTATTATTGGATGATAATGCTATATTGATCATAAATATAAATAACACTTTCATATTGTTGTTAAAAGGATTAAAAATCTCTATTACTAATTCACCCCCCTCTCAGTAATCCAATAGGATCTTCCCCAAGTTTTTCGTTGAATTTTGGGATGTCAGATGATAATTTGGTAGGGATGGTGGGCCAAAATGGGGCATGTTGGATGGTATCATTTTTCAAACATGACAGATATGGAACATCTATTGTAGCAAATAATGGAAGTTGTCAGTTAGTTTGTGGATACCGATGGTAAACATATGACATGACAACACCTATAGGACCAAATCTAGGTTGCAGTGAGATGTCAAAACTATATGTCCCTCCCATATATAGTGGCTTCCTAGGTTTTCCATCCATGCAAGGTGTTTGTCATGTTTGTCCACCCATGCAAGGTGTTTGTCTTGTTTATGTACCCATGTATTGTGATGGAGCAGATTGACCTACTACATACTGATATTAACCTAATGCCCCCCCCTCATGTGTTACGGTTGAAGGGAATATCGCATCAGAATCATGGGGTTTACGAATTGATAAGAAAATTTTCCTTGCGGAGGAATGCCTGTCGGATTGTGTTGAGCCCACAAAGGATTAGAAACTCCTAGATATGGATGTCCAAGATACAGGCCAAGTGGTAGGGATAGAAGGAATTGTAGGAGTGGCTTTCCCCTAGGATTGTTGATTTTACAACCATGTAGGTTTCCCCTCAGTGAAAATTTTCCCTCCAGTTGAAGGTTGCCCCCCCAGTCGAAGGTTGGCCTCCCATTGAAGATTGACCTCTAATGTAGGGTGTACTAATATGTGATGTATGATATGGAGGATGAGTTTCTTGTGTAACCATGGTTTTTTGAATGACTTTAATGCCATCAATCTGACTGATGGGACAACCAAGTAAAGCACTTGGTGTGTGAATGTGTGGAAATAGTGAAGCAGGAATACTATCTGACCCATGTGTGAAAGGAGATGTATGCATAAGTTGGTGTGTCGGGGTTACCTGTATAAACGATGTTACCGATAAATATGAAGCACCAGTAGCATCAACTATAGAATTTGTGGAAAAAGATAATTTCTAAAGTCCTTCAGGAAAAACAAAAAGTGGTGGTTAACAACAAAAGATTGTGTAGTGGTGGAACTAGATGATAATCGATAAGAAGAATAATAATCAACATATATCGTGGATGGTGGATCAATGAGTGGTTTTCCAAGTGGATCAGTAAAAGGAATATTCACGTGAGATGCAAGGATTTTTATGAAGGTTGTGACCGATTCTTCAATGTACTGGCCACTTCTAGGAGCAATGCTCCCAGTTTCACGAGTGTGATATATGGTCATTCCTTCGTAAGAAACATTGTTATGAGGTTCCTTAACATGATCCATACCTTGTATACTATGAAATATGTGATCCTAAGGTTGACTACGAAAGTCAAATAAATACACTCCTATGAAAACTAAAATAAATCAACCAAGAAACAGTAGGCTCAAGGATCTTCCAAAGATGGTATATCAAGATGCTAGAAAAGAACTGAGAAGAAGTTACCCCAACCTCCCCATAATATCTCTTCATGATGCAATCAAGCCTCACTTTCACGGGTCACCCTCCAAGGGTATTGAATTTGTGATACGATGTTTTCCCCAGGTACCATGGGAATCCTCCCACAATCACCTCTGTAGATGCCTAGGAAAGACCACTAAGGTTACCAACTCACAGTCACCCTCCTGGTGGGTACACTAGACCGTCATGATCGAACGTATGGGCAGGATATCAAATTTTAGAGTTATTCAAGATAAATGAATACAATTGGACCAATAACACTCCATAGGACCCAAAACAGATTCATAGTTCATGAAGCATCGAGACTAAATGAAACCAGTAGTTTCTCAAGAAAAACCCCCAATATACGCTCTGTCCACTACGATTGGTTAATATTTGAAGTGGTAATCTCTTCTTCTCTCCCACACATGACCTCATGTTTATCCCCTGTGTGATAGGGTGCTCCCTTCTATTCTTATACGAAAGTTGGAGTTCTGTTGGCAGGAGAAATTGATTGTCCGTCAACTGGAAGAACAAGTCCAGTCTGGGGTTGTCTAAGTAACCCAAGTCGTTTGGTGTAACTTGTTCTGACGGGTTTAATGGCTATATTAGCCAATCTAAAGTCCTAAAATAAAGAGAAAGGGATAACTAACTAATGTTAAAAAACTGTAATATATATATATATATATATATATATATATATATATATATATATATATATATATATATATATATATATATACATACTCTAATATAACTATTTTAAATGTATTTAAGCAGAAAACTAAAACATAAGAATCTCACTTATGAACAACATTTACAAGTTGCAAGTTTTACTGGAAACTTGTAAAATCAATGTAAGAATAATTGCTTTTGAGAAGAAGATAAAGAAATCAAATTTAAATATTTTATGTTTTCTTTATATAAATCTAACAAATCTTGAATTAACTAAACTATGAAACACAAATGTACAGATAGTCAAAAGCTAATCTTAAACTTTCTGGTTTCACTAATATATAAATGACAGAATTTAGAAACATGAAGAAGATAACCTGATGTTAGTTTGTGAGATGTGTCTGCATCTCCATATGAATGAAGAACATCCAACCACCACACCTACGAGATAAATCTACAATAGACTTTATACTAAAACCTTTCTGAATAAATTCACAAGATGTATTAGCAGCCAGGATTTGAAAATGAAAAGGGAACACATATTAATTTTGTGATTTTATGATCGCCAATGATTACATTCAGATAAATCTACATGTAATACATTCACTTCATTATTCAACTTAAACATCAAAAGAAATCCTAATATTCAAATTAAAAACATGATCATAGTGTGAATATCTGAAACAACAAATTATGAACAATTTTTATAATGTGAATATCCTGAATTATAACATCTCATTGAGTCTAAAGCTACAAGACATATTAATGCATTAGGATTAAATAAAATGAAACATTAATGAAACACCATTAACAAAGGACTAAAACCAAAATGATGTATGTTGTTTCATTAAGTCTTGGGATATCATTCGTCCATCTTTGGTTCCAGGCCAAGATGCCTTTCATTTACAAAATGGAGAGTATTTAAAGAGTTTTTTGAAATCTAAACTTCCTATCTCCTAAGATAGGATCAGATCTTATAAGATCAAAACATTACAAATATAGAGGGCCTAGAGCCACACATGATCAAACTGTATCTTCAAAAATTTATGAAAGTTTTTTCCTATTTACAAAATAAACAAAAGGAGATACTAATCAACTAGATCGAACATGTTCCATCCCATAATATCAGCGTTAGATATACCATGTCCTAAAAAATGAAATATAGGAAAATGTTAGATATTTTATTAACAAATAATTACTAAATTTTATATGAAAATGACTTGGATACAAAATCTCTCGATTCTGTAGCCAGTCTTATATTGGTAAAAGAAATCTGATTTTAACTGATTTGATTCAAAAAAATATCATGACTGTAATAAGAGGGAAAAACCATTTTACCATTTAAACCAATGACTAACATGGATCAATATAACTCAGAATTGATTATGGCCTTTACACTGTCTACATTCTTTATGACAATGTTGTCTGTCTTCTTAAGACGCTTGGCTTGTCTCTGTTCATTTTCTTTGAGTTCACGATTTTCTTTTATTAGTAATTCATTGTGGTTGGTGAGAGATTTAATTCTTGCTTGTAGAATGGGGATGTCATTATAGTACCGTTCAATCCAATGCAAGCAGACCTCACAATGCACAGAAGGAGCGATCTGTTGATGGAGCGTATAGTTGGGTGTAAGAACATCAACATTACCTGTTGTCGTCCCTTGACCGAGGATGATACCAGTGAACTAACATTTATCCTTGAGACACGATGGAAGATTGTTAACATTGTCGTATGGCTGATTAGGATCTGACTTATGACTATCTGGATCTTCTTCTTCAAGAAAATCCTCAATTTCGGGATCTGAATCCTCATTGATCTGGATCATATTGATCGAGCTCAAATGAGGCTTAGATCGATTATGAAGACTTCTCAAGATGAGCCGACTAGCCCCTTTATTTCAGAACCCTAACTTTGCTTGCTTATGTTTTGATTGTTTGCGAGGGTCTTTACTATCGGATTTTACAATAGGGTTATGGAAAACAATTAATTCATGCATAGGGGTTTTTATAAACTCAGAACCAACATCTTGTTACCCATGTGAAAATTGACTGGGTATTGCCTCGCACGAGGTTTTTTTCTCAAAAATTATGGTTCGTTACTTGAGAAATCAAAATGTTTCTCTATCATAGGCTTATCCAACATAGGGGTTTCTACAGGAATCATTGTAGAAAAACCGTTTCAGGCTAAGAACCTATCCCAGTCATCACCCAGGTTTGTCAAACGATGAACCAAAAACATTTTAATTAGGCCGTGGTGAAAGAGGCTAGAGTCGAGGCTCTGCTTCTTGTATATTTTTTACATCTTGTACAGAATCCTTAGTAAATAAAACAGAACATTCAGATGGAAACCTATGAAGTGCATAAGAAACCTCACATGATAAAGAAAAACTAGGACATAATGGCCTTGATAGGATATAAACTATTTAAGAACCGATAAGAGACCATGACATCTAACCTTAAGAAGAGAAACATGAATACCTTTCTCACAACAATAAATCTTTCTGGAGGTCAGGGAAAGACTCCAGGGCACTTCATCGATTTTGAGTTCTTAAACCACTTCTGACTAGAGGATGGGAGCCCTGTTGCTTCGCTGATAAACCCTTCAGTTACCTCCAACTGAATGTCTCCAACTTTCAACCTATACCCATCAAATGTTTGGGTGAATTCCTTAGCTGCACGAAGGTTATACCCGTCAAACCTCTTAATGAAAGTATCCCATCCTTGGGCTTTCAAATCCTTGACCGCATCATCAAGAGACAGTAACGCTTGAGAGCCATTCGGCTCTATTTGGACAACATGAGCCATTAAGAAAATGACGAGACCGTAACAAGGGTGAATCAAACTAGCTATGGGTTTAGATGGCAGAAGTAAAGGGAAAAAGTCTGAGCGGATGAAATGGAAACAAGAAAAGCAAAATCCCTGCGCAATCATAGTATAAACATGAAGGTTTCAGTCATGGAGTTTGAGCACTCTTGGTAATGAACATCTCGAGTATAGATCATAAGTCAAACCCTTTAACTCATAATGAAAATCCTTTCAATTCATTCTGCCAACCACAAATCAGGTACAGGACACGATACTTGTGCATTAATTTGCATGTCTTAGAATGACTATAGTCGATTTGCAAAGGGTTCAAAAATAAATGTGTTTACAATTCAAATGTGAATCAGGATTTGGTATTATATCGACATTCACCAAACTCAAAAGGAGAATCATTCAAGTATTAAATATGAAGTATATGTAAGCACAATGAATCCTTTAAAAGCATGTTTTAACTAGAGATATAATATGAAACTAAGTTTCCATGCTTGATTCATACTTTCATTCATGAATCAAGCATGAAAATGCGAATATAAAAGAAGAATCAAACACCTTTCATAACCTAGAGATCGTCCTGAAATGATAATATGAACAGGATGAACTGAAGCCAGCTACAATAAGTGTCATTTGTCGTTCAAATAGAAAAAACATGTAGGGCTGCCAATAGTGGTGACTTATTGGGAGAAGCAGTTATCTCTGTATTACTAGAGAATTCACATTGGGGTGGATCAGAATGTTTTAAGAATTTAAAGAACAATCAGTAGTGAGTCAAGTATCCCAATCAAATTCCAAAAACATCACCCAGTCTAGTATCAGATGTCTTTCTGTCCAAATGATATCTGGTGACAAGTTTTAATTACAAGAGAAACAATATTTAAGCCAATAAATCCAATGTTGTTGATAGGGCCGTTGTTGCCAGTAGGCGTCCATAGCCTTGGTCGGGATTTCAATTAACCACTCCAACACCTCTACCCTATCCAAGCATTGTCAATTCAAAAATGAAGGGCATTTCACGATTAATATCAAAATATTTATACCTAGTAATTTTCTTGAACCCGACATTGCTTCGCTGCCAACAGGCCTATTCAGTACCCCGGTGAAGTTTTCTTGGCATCATGCATGAATTTACCCGCTTCCTGTAGACCTATTCAGTATCTCGGTGGGTTTACAGACACTTCCCACAACTCTCTAGAAGTTATTTACAATTTTTATGATTGTCAAGAGAGAGGGGTGATGCTGAAAATTCCAGATTCTGTAACACTTGATATCTTCCAGCTTAATTTTTCGCTTGATGAACTTCATCATGATTTGAATTTATTTTTCTAATAAGAATAAATTTATAGGGACAAGAAGACATATGTGAGTTGTTTTCTTTAAAAACAGAGACAGTGTAAAGAGTTTTAATGATGATCGTATCTTCTCATGATTATAAAATGAAACCAAGAAGGCTATCTTGAACAAGAAGTTCCTTTTGCTAGTCTGAATTTCAGCAATTTACATCATTGATTCTTTTAAATGACCTTGACTGTTGCTTTATGATGAGGCATTTTGATTTCCTTCCATGAATTAAATGGTGACACATACATAAATTTATACAGAAACCAATAAAAACAAACAAAATGAAAAGAACCAAAATAAAAAATAAAAAACTTGAAACAAAAAAATATGTACAAAGAGGTGGATCTGGAATCATTAGGAAAAATACCTTTTGAGATCCTGACCATTCACTGGGAATGTCTCTAGCTATCCCTCCAAATTGCATAGACGGAAAGAGATGGGACCCATTTTTTCAGCGATTACAAATGGTCCCAACCACAGGTTCTGGAACTTGGTGTGTTCCCCTTTCCCCTCGTGAGGTTTATCCCATTTGAGAACCAAATCTCCTACCTCAAAGTTCCTATCTGAAGAATATTTCAAATTGAACCATCTTTTTACAATCTGTTGATGCCAATCTAGCCTCTTCTTTGCCTATGCTTTCACTTCCTCCAAATTTTAATAAGGCATTGATTCAACTTTCTAGAGGCGGGCATACCTCTTCTTGGACTTTCTGCGGTAGTTGTAGAGATGGGAGTAGAACATGAGGAGGTAGGATTGCTTCTCTCCCGTAAATGAGAAATAAAGGAGAGTTACCAACAAAGGCTTTGGGTGTTACTCTATCAGCCCATAGTGCATTAAAAAAAGCGTTGTGCCAGTTCTTGTGATTTTCAGAAGATGTCCTCTTGATAATATTGATCAAATTCTTGTTTGTGGATTCTGCTAGGCCATTTCCTTGAGGGTAATAGCTAGCATAATATTTCAATTTAATCCCTTTTTCTAAAGAGAATACATTCATATCTAGGGATGAGAAATAAGATGTGTTATCGAAAACTAGACATTCGGGAAGACGAAATCTGGTGATGATATTCGAATTGAGGAAATATACTACCTGATTCATATTTACCACTTTTAAAGGTGCAGCTTTGGACCATCTGGTAAAATAATCCATTGTTGTAATGATATATTTATGATGCTGTGAAGAAGCGGGATTAATTGGCCCTATGATGTCAAGACCGCAATGCTGAAAAGGTGAATCCACAGTAACAGGCTGCAAAGGGAATGTTGCCTTTTTCACTCGTGCAACAACCTTTTGGCAGATTATGTATTTATGACATAATGCATGGGCATATTTAAATAATGTGGGCCAATAGTACCCAACTCTTAACACTTTTTGAGCATTGGTGCCTCCACCAAAGTGTCCACCAGCTTCACCTACATGTAGTTCAGATAACACTTTTTCTAATTCTTCTTTTTCTAAACAACGCATAAGAACACCATCGAAATTCTTTCGAAACAATACATCATTTATGAGCAAGAAAGATGCAGATTTTAACCTGAGTGCTCTTCTATTTTTGGGATCAAGATAATGAGGAGAAAATCCATGTTTCAAATAACATTTTATATCATCATACCAAGAATTAGCAACAACTTGTGTACAGCAAATTTGATTTTCATTGGGTTGATTTACAGTTGAGATATTAATTTGACTTTCCTGTTCTTCAACTGAATCAACCACTAGTTTACATAGGCCTTCACCTCTAACAATTTTTGCAAGATTTATTTCGAGGTCGTATTCTTGTAACGATGTCATCCAATTTGCCCATTTTTCTCCTAGTTCCTTTTGTACTAATAAGTTTCTTATGGTAGGGTAAGGAACAATGACTTTAGTTCTGGATTTCAACAGGTATGACCGGAAGTGTTTCACTGCTTTGAAAATAGCATACGCCTGTTGATCTACAGTTGGGTAATTCAGTTCAGCCCCTTTAAAAACTGAGCTCATGAAGGCAATATGGATTTCATTTCTTTCATCTTTTGTTTTTGTTAACACAACAACGTAAGATCAGTGGGAAGCGAAAGTGTAAAGAGTGAAATCTTGCGAGAAATCAGGACTCATCAAGGAAGGGGCTTCCACTATGGATTTTTTGATGGAATCAAAGGCTTGAACTTCCTGTGGTCCCCAATGATATTGAGCATCCTTTTTAATTAAATTATGTAACGGTCTTACCATTTCTGAAAAAGTTGGGACAAATCTTCTGACAAAATTAATCTGGCCTAAAAAGGATTGCATGGATATTTTAG
>ML777046.1:190191-225905 GCA_009831015.1 Picea engelmannii
TATATTATCATTCCATCACTGGACACTATGAACCCGAGCATTTTTCCTTGTTCCACCGCAAAGAATGACTTCTTAGGGTTGAGAGATATGCCATAATTGCGGCATCGTTCTAGAACAATCCTAAGGTGAGACAAGTGATCTTTCTTGTTTTTGGAGAAAACGATAATGTCATCAAGATAGACCACTACTAATTGGTTTATGAGGCCATGAAAAAAAAATTCCATTACTCTCTAGAAAGTGGCCCTGACATTTATGAGTCCAAAAGGCATCTTTGTGTAGGCATAAGTTCCCCAGGGGGTACAAAAAGTGGTTTTTAACTGGTCTGCTGGAGACATGAGGACCTGGTTGTATCTTGAAAAACCATCGAACAACGATAGTCTTTAAAAAATAGATACCTACTGAAGAATTTGTTCCATTGGAGGAACAAGATAATTTTCTTTATCAAACGCTCGCTTCAAGTTACGAAAATCGACACAGAGTCGAATTTCACCACTTTTGTTCCTTACATGAACTAGATTAGACACCCATTGTGTGTGTCTCACTGGAAAAATTATCTTTGCATTTAGTATTTTATTTAGTTCTTTATTGACAGTCAGTTCCAATTTGGGGTGCATCTTTCTTAATTTCTGTTGAAAAGGTTGAGTCTGTGGTTTCATGGGGATGACATGTTGTATTATATTAGGATTGAATGTTTTCAGATCATCGTATGTCTAGGCAAAAATGTCTTTAAATTATTTAAATAGTTTTATAAAGGCAAATCGTTCTTGTTTAGAGCATCCCATTCCCAAATTGATATTTTGCGGATTATCTTTAGTCCCTAGATTTATTGTTTGATAAGTCAAAGAAGAACTATTCATTTTACAATTGATTGGCCCTCTAAATTTATCATGTAAATCATAAAACTTTTCTAGTCTTACAACGGATCTGGGAATAGAGTTTACTAGATCAAATGTTGATTGAGGAGATCTAGGATCTGATATTATCATGAAGTTGCAGAGGTTTTAATCATGAGTGCCTTCATCGATAATTGCACCCTGGAAAGTGTCCTCCATATGTAAGAAGTTGATGATCTATTGATCATCATCGAACACTCTCCAATTGGTGATGTTATCTGGGATCGACGGCCTGAAAAATAATTCAATCAAAAATTCATTCGGAGAAAAACCTTCTGCGGGAAAAAGTTTAGAAGCGACATTAGCCAATAAGTCAACCTCATAATTACTTAGTCTAGGAATGGAATTGATGTTAAATGCTAAAAAAATTTGTATCAAACTCCATACCTCAGTTTGGTAACTTCTTAGATGAGGTGACAAGAAATGTATGGAGTTTCTTACCTGCCTGTCCATGATTTATGAATCACCGAACACCATTAAATTTCCTACGTCCATATCCAAAGATTTCTTAATCCCTTGTAGAAGTGCTTCATATTTGACAGTGTTATTAGTGCACTCGAACTCTAATCGATAGTCAATGAAATTATTATTACCTACAGGGTCGATGAGTACACATCCTGCACTGGCTCCTTCCTTGGATTTGGATGCATCGAAGTACAGTGACCATATCTGAGCTTTGTTAGCAGTGTTCGGCATATTTGGAAAAGCTAGTGAATGAGTGCAGGTAATGAGTTCTGATTCTTGCCTAGGATCAATGATGGGGAAAATTTCGGTTATGAAGTTACCAAAGAAGGTGTTCATTCCCTGCATTTCAAATGAATTAGTAGAAGCGGTAAAAGGTTCATTTGGATCATTTAGATCTGTCATGGTGTGCTTGAGATAGCGTTCATGGTTTATCCTAATTTTATTAGGCTGCCCATTTTTCGGTAACCATAAATGAGACCAATCTGTGGTGGAAAAGTACCCATGAAGTTGTTCGGATTAGTCCCTGCTAAAAAATAAACCATAGACTTCAAGGATGTCAATAACAATGATGTCAATAATTTGGTGAACTTTAGGATTAGAAGATAACCTAACCAGAACATTTTTAAGTTCACCAATTACCTTAATGTTTGTCTGATCAAGCTGAATGATCTTGAGACTAGAAGGTTGAGCTTCTACGTTAATTTTTTGACAAACAGATAAAGGAATCACATTTGATGATGCACTAGAATCCACCATGCAATTATGTACATTTCTATTGAAAATTTTAAAAGTCAATAAGAAAGGTGGGACACTTTTACAAGTGTTGACAACAAAATTCTGTTGATTTTTTGCCACTGTCCCTGAATTGTTTGTATCTACATTTGATATAGTTTTTTCATTTGAATCCCTCTTATCTGGAAATTCGGGTGTCATTTTAGTAGGGATCTTTTTGGCTATTTTAGAACTAATTTGTACAATCTTCTTGCTTCTAGGATCGTTTTTCTTACTGTTTTTTGCGATATTTTGAAGCATTTTCTGCAGAATAAGAGGAAATTTCAAAATCTCGTAAACAGAAATATTAGCCCTTAGTTTTTTTAGATCTTCGATCAAGTCATATTCTAAAACTGGGGCTGCTAAATTTTGTTTTATTTTATATTGTTTCAATTGTTTTGGAGCCACATTATTACTCATTTCAGAAGATGGTTTGCTCTATGTTTTACTTCTCGTGTTGGAAGGGTGGACGGTGTTGGAGCACCTTTATGTTCTTTAAAAAAAAGGTTGGAGCCCACTTCTTCTAAATAAGTGAGATGTTATACTTAATCCCAAAAAGCTAGTTTCGGGATTGTGTTTATTCCGTGATGCTACCCATTGAATCCTTAGTATCTCAACATGCGAAATGGTGATAACAGTTTTAAAGTTTACCCATGTTAGTGTCAAGAGTAAATCACTTTAAACCTTAGCTAAGCATTATCGTGATTTCGCAACTTGGCGATTGATCTCCCAAAAAGAAGTACCTTCGTAGCTTCGAGTTGCGAAGTCGCGATATTCATTAATTAAGCATGGGTTAATTAAGATCTTAATTCAGATCATGAGTAATCAACTAAATCGCATCATCGTGATTTCGGGTTTTGGGGGATCAAAGGCTAGCAGTGAAATCTTCTGATACAGGGAACACCGAAAAAAGGGGATTAAAGACTAAAATGCACTTAATTAAAGGAACTAAACTAGATTAATCAATGCTTTAAACAACTTTTAACACACACCGTCTGCGGAGTAAGTTTTAAATGTTTTTGCATTTTTTCGTGTCATGAATCGTCAAGCATTTATAACATTTATTTGAATTGCAGTGAGGTGACAGATAGTAGGATCTCGTTTTTACTTCTAAATCTTTCTATTAAGATATTTGACCGTTCTCTTGGCAAGGACACTAGGGGTTTAAATGACCAAGATGGAGAGTTTTTCCTTCATTATTTCGGTTTGCATTTCTATTTGAGCGTAGATCCATTTTACTAGGATAACCGTTGTTTGTGATTTTCTCTATCATGGCTCCATGAAAAATGCCGAAGTCAGCTGCTGAGAGTTTAGGTCAGGGTTCAGACATTGTTTCTGATACCTCGCCCCGAATTATTAATTCTGTCAAGACATGGTCATACATTTCCAACATTCTGCAATCCGAGCCGGTAAATTGTTTGGATGATTCTAGCAACAACGAGAAGGATGACTTATCAACCAAATACAAAATCGTTTCTCAAGCAGAGATGCACAAAATAGTGGCAAGGCCCCAGCTTCTTCCCTATTGCGATATGATTAGGTGGGCACTGGACCATGTGGACATCCCAACCAAGACGATTATCAGTGAACATAAGGTGATGATTGGGAATTTTAGGCCAAAACATTTGCGGGAAATGTATAAATTGTCACCCCCACCAAACCTTACTCACAATGCCAAATTTCTAGAAGGTTTCAAGAAGAAGGAGTGCGAGTAGTATGAAATTTTTTTATCCGATCTGATCAAAGATTGGGTCTCGCACCCCATGAAATTCAGGGATAATACTAATGAGATCTATTCAATCTCTTCCTTGGAGCCACAATTCAAGTACGTAGCGATGATGACTTGTAGGTTGTATGGGAAGGAAGACACTACCCATTTTTTCTTCCCATGGGTGCCGCTCATTCATACAGTCATTGAGGGTTTCTCCTTTGACTGGGCCAAACTGTTGTCTGACAGTCTGACCAATTGAATTACCGAATATCAAGCATAGAGGGAAAGTAAGAAAGCAACTTCATTCTTTATGTCTGCTTACATCATGGATACCATATGCTTCATGACACCCTTCCCACTAATGAATTGGAGTTGGGCTCCATCTAATACAAAGCCTATTCATGTCTACCACTCGAAGATTTCAGAGGACAAGGCCAAAGATTTCATCTACGAGATCTTCAACTAGGTAATGGTGCCATTGCATGTCGCCATCTTTGGTCAGCCGCCTCCCAGGATTTCAGATAGCGTCACGAACAACCTAAGTAGCATGGAAGATTGGTATCTATAGGTGGAATTTTCATATATCAAGGTTTTCGACACCTCTGTTCCTCCATATGCTCTACCGCTAGTCTTGCTAGATAAGTTATTGTGTCGCAAGATCGCCAGACAGACTGTGCTCGGTGGAATAAGAAAAGAGCTCAAAGGAGTATCAAAAAAGGTATGTCTGCCCTTACCCATTCATATTGGTGCATATTCCTTATTAGATTTTGGCCACACCAAAGTCGAGGCTATGACTTTAGAAGAAATGAAGCTGGTGGATATTGAGTTCAAGAAGCACGACCCTAGTAAGGTTGTGATCAATCAGCTGGCGAGTTGTGGCCTGAAGAGATATGAACACGAGGATTCCCCTCATGATGAAATATTATGGGGTGTGAGGTCCTTCTCTGAAGTCCTAAGTCGGATTCAAGCCCTGCCACCTAGAGATATGGCCGATTTTTTGAAATTCTAGGAGCACTGACAAAGTTGTCTCCCCGGGATTTTACAAGGTGAAACCCCAAAGCTTCCAGTTACACAAAAAATAGAAGCCAAAGGTGAAAAGGACTCGATTCCTAACAGGGAGAAGAATCAGGGGAAAATAGGGGAGGCTGGAACCTCAGAACGAGGAGCCAAAGTCCCCTACCAACAGGAAGGAAACCCTGAAAAGGGTACACCGGGCAAGCAGGGATACCCCCACAAGGGTCAAGCGACTCACTATCGCTCATGTCAAACAAGCCAGTCACAGATGTTACCCCAAAACAACCATCCAAGGAAGTCGGCAGTCTGATTGTTATTATTACACCCTTACATTTCACAAAGGGGAATCCCAATGCGGGGTGGATTTTCAATGAAGAACTGACGCCCATTTTTGTAGAGGATCTGCCTCCTAACAAATTTTTCTTTGATAAAAAAAGGAAGGCCATGGTGAGGCAAGAATTATATCAAAGAGAGGGCATAATGGCTAAAAAATTCAAAATCATGACAGATGGAAAGGCCGTGAAAGAGGAAGAATTCGCAGACGAGATAGCAAGAACACTAGGGGCTTATGCTACAGCCAATCAGTACTCAGTTGGAACTTCGAAGGCCCAGCTGAAATGAAATAACCTCTTGATTAGTAAGTTGGAAGCTAAAGTGGCTACTGCTAAAGAAAATGTTAAGGATGAGGTGAGCAAAATCCTCGAGAAAGCCTGAATAGCCGATCTACAGGAGATCGAGAAACTTAGATCTGACCTTGAACAGGTGCGCCAGTCGACGCAAATTATCCAAATGAAAGTAAGCCAGTAGGGGAAACAAATTATAAGGTTACAATCGAAGTTGGATGTTGTCAAGAGTTAGGTTTTAGACATAAAAAATGTTCAGATCCCAAGCTACTAAAATCCGACAGAAGATATTAACAGCTCAACAAGACTTGCTTGTAAAAGTAGGAACCATTCAAAACCACTTTCAGATGATTGATCAAGTGTTAGAAAATATTTCTTTGAGGGAAAAAGAATTTGAGGCAGCTCGGGTTGCTTTCCAAGACGTTGTTATAGCTATGGCGAAGACAGAGATGGTCGGTAGCTCCAAATTGTCCATCGTAGAACAAACTAGAGGGAATATCTTGTTGAAGATCTGGGAGCAAAATATATCAGAAAGCAGGGGGAGAGCTAATGAAGTGATGAATTCTTGTGAGGAAACATTCACCTTGATAAGTAAAATTTTGTTAGACCTTCATAAGGAAGAAAGTGCTAGGATGTTGGGCAAAATTAATATAGCTAAACACCTGCTGGATATCAAGGAATACGTGGACAAAGAATAAGTGGAGATGGCCCAGATAAGACAAGTTGATATGGTCCAAGTGGACAAATGGCTAGTACAACCAAGTTTACAATTATGCTCTATCATCTTGGAAAACTGACAAGTAGGGAAAATGTTCCCACAGTTGGCGAAGAGTTGTTACACCTTTGAGGTAAGAAACTATGCAGAGCTTTCCAGGTTGATAGCCCAGTTGGTGAAAAGTTGTGTCATTTGCATCAAGCAGGTGAAGGGGTAGGTTTCTGGTGATAAATAATGACATATGTCAACCCGTTCTATTTCTGGAGCTGCAAGAGAAGAGAAAGGAAGGTGCTCCGCCCTTATGAGGGAAGACAAAGATGAGGAGATGAAATGCTCCAATTTTCCGTTTGTAACTGACAAGTTTCCAGAATGATTGGAATTCTAAATGTTCAAAAGTTTGTTTAAATAGCAGGAAGATTGTAATAGAAACGACTTTTTGCCAGTGGTAGATTATAATAGAGAAATTTCTTTTTAGCCAGGATTAATACAAAGTGAATTGAAGAGTCCATATTCCATCAAGATTGAGTTATGTGTTTTTCCTCTGTATTTCATGGTTCATGTCATTTTTTACATATACGTCTTTGATGAATGTTTTAGCTGCAATTTAGTATAACTTCTACTGTGGTGATCAGGTTCTAGGTATCTAGTTATTTATAGTTTTTCCTTTGTATCGGCTACTAGCAGGTACAAGACCTGTGAATTACTTAGATCTCTACATTATATGCTTTCATGAAGGTATTTCTGTCCTTTCTTCTTCTTCTACAGCGTGGGATTCCTCTGAAATTGATGCCCCACATTGTTGACAGCTCTGTGTTTTCACACTCGGCTTCAAGATTTTAAACTCAATTATGGAAAATGGCCTTTGATTTCGTTAAACCCTTCGATTGGCTTCACTGAATTTTCCTCGTATAATCTAAAGTTGAGATAAGCACTTTAAAACATCAACCTTCTTTAAAATATCGGTTCTCCCCATGACTGTACTCATCGTAAGACAGCCCAACATTGAAGTCGGTCTATCGGATCAAACTAGCATCACTTTGAATATTTTTGATACCATACTTAAGACCGCCACCACCTGGACATAGCTCGAATGTTCATGGGCCGCCATCAAGCAGTATATTAGCATTCAAGAATATTTGGAAGCTAGATGAAGACAAATCCATCCCATAGCTTCATCCCCAAAGTTGTTTCTTCCCCTTCCTTTTCTTTCACTCTTTTTATATGCTTAGACTCTACGCTTTATAGCCTTAAGTGTAGACTCGGGAACAACATCTTTCTGGTGTTGTTGTCGGGGACAGAGAATCGTAGTCACTTTCCCCTAAGAAAATGACATTTCCAAGTTTCATTTTTTGATAGTGAACAAAGAGTGAACACCTTGTTAAGGCTAAACCTTCATCATTCACTTGGAAAATCCACTCTTAAGTAAGATGACATCCTTTCGGAAGAACACTAGACAAAACATAGATGCCAAACAGACAATGCTAGTTTTCGACCCTGAAAAAATACTAAGCCCAAGGGGTCTTTTTAAACAAAATGTGGTTGCATATCAACCCAAGTCAAGTCAGTCTAAATATAAGACCTCTTTCAAACCTTCATCCTCCTGAGAACCTCCTCTCAGGAAAATATCGGGTTGTGTCGTTGAAGACGAGACCCTGAAGTTCGAGCAACTCCTAACCGAGATTTCTCTGACTGCCTCTTATGTTACAAGGGGTGACACGCCTGCCTCAAAGCTCATCCCCATCGATATCCCACCGACTCTCAATATAAACCCCTCTATCACTCAAGGCCTTGAAGAAGTTTCCACGTACACATATTCGACACCGGTGGGTTCTCCCATTTACATATCCTGCAAGTCGGAGGAGCTGAGTCCATGTATTCCTTCTTCTCCCTTTTCATCTTTCACCCCCCCCTGGTAAAAATTTTCCCAACTTTCCCCCTTTCCACTCTGGGGAAGCCAGAGAGTCGCTATACATATTCTCCGATCCTCTTTATAACGCACTGATTTCCTCTCCTAGATTATCCATATCCGCCATCAGAGGAGGAGTAGGGGGAATAGGAGGTCAAGGCCAACAAATGCCTCCCAAGTTTTTCACCAAAGTAGCCGCTAGATACACCCCCTTGGTCCTTCCAGTATCTCTCCATGATTTACCTGAAAACTATATGAAAAACTTACTTAAGTTCACAGGAGAAGGGGATCTAACTGCAGCTGAGCATATCGATTTTTTTGATCAATTCGTTGATATTCTAGGTCTCGAGCATGAGGACGTGCATCCCCGATTGTTTGTCAAAACCTTCGAGGGATAGGTAAGAACTTGGTTTTGAAGCCTGCTCCCAAGTTCAATCATATCCTACGATGTACTAAAAGACCTCTTTCTCAAACAATGGGGCGAAAGAAAGAATCATTTATACTATTTGACCGAGTTCGGGTCTTTAAAGAAAAAGGGATCTAAAAATGTTATGGAATTTATCCAAAGGTTTAACAAGTTGTATAATAAGATCCCTGTTGAATTTAAACCATCTCAACCCGCCACCAAAGTAACTTTCACAGGAGCTTTTGAACCCGATTTTTCTCTTCTATTAAGAGAAAGGAGAGGATCCGACCTAACCCGAATGCAAGATGACGCTGTGGAAATTGAGTTAAACATGATGGCTTCAGGTAAATTAAAAATGAAAATCGAGATGGGAAACAGGGAAACTAGACATCTTAGAGAACAAGCAGGTCCCTCTAGATCTGGAAGATCCTCAGATGACAAAATGGATGATATGGCTAGGATAATAAAAGAACTATCAAACAAAATCTCGAGAATGGAGCTAGATCAATCCTAAGCTGATCAATTTGTTAAGAGAGAATTCAAGAGAAATCACAATCCTCAGTTCCAACCAAGACAAATTAAAAAGGAAGACCAAAAGATCCAAGAACCTTTGAAAAATGAAAATTTTATTGGGGGAAATGATATGCAAGAGTTCGAAGACTTGGAAGAAGATGTAAACAACTTAGGTGACAACTGTGTACAATCTCACTTTATGAAAGAATATTATGAGAAGTCTCTGAACACTGAATAATCATCGGTCGAAGACAATAACCTAAACGGTTCTGATGATTTCACTTATCAAGGAATGGCCAACACCATAATGGCCAAGCTCCATCACAAATACAATTTGAGGCCCAGAAACAAACCTGTGGCGACTGCGCAACCCAAGAAAATTTTTCCTAGGGGGCAAAATATATGAGCCCATCTAAAAAGAGACCGAGATGCGGAGTAACATAGGGGTAGATTCACATAATACCAACACAAAAGGGACCGAAACTCAAGCGAGAAGAACTAAGGCAGCTGAAACACGGACACCCAAAACCAGAAACGTTGAAAATAAAACAGTGCTACTAAATAAAATGGATAGGAAAGAGTTTGATGTTCTAGCCAAAAAAATAGATAAAACCACGGGAGTTTTCTACCTAGAAAGCGAGATAAAAAATATCAAGATACCAATACCTTTGGTTGATTTGGCGAAGAATCTTGTGTACCGAAAACAAATAACCAAGATGATAATTTTTTTGGATCTAGAGAGTCATCCCGACGTAATAAATCTGGAAGATGACAAGCCTAATATCACTTTTGGTCCACATTTTGAAGGTGCCAGAGATACCATCACCCCTTTCTATATTACCCTGAAAGTGTACGATCTGTTGTTGCATAATTGCATGCTGGACTCCGGGGCCTCTCATGACGTAATGCCAAAATCTATTATGGATAGAATAGGCCTTGAGATCACTAGACCCTATGGATATCTTTACTTGTTCGATTCAACGAGAGTTAAGTGCATGGGCATGATAAAAAATTTAGTAGTCACCCTCACCCAGATTCCAGTGAAAAATGTCCCAATGGACGTAGTTGTCGCCGATATACCCCCAAAGTATGGTTTACTATTATTTAGATCTTGGGGAGCCAAGCTCAGGGGATCCCTTCAGCTAGATATGACCTACGCCACAATCCCTATTTTTGGTGGACAATTCACATGGTTATACAGGGAAACACGGTTGGCATATACGGTAAGTGATCCACAAAATCCTAACAACTACCCTGTTTACATCACCGATCAAGACCTAGCAAATTGTATTATGTCCTTTGACAATACTAAAGACAATTGTACAGAATAAAGTGACACCGATGAAATCAAAACTGAAAAAACAACTAAAAATGTGTACAGCACTGGAATTTGGAAAATGTTCTTTGATGGCACTTCATCATGCGAAGGGGAAGGTGCGGGAGTGCTTTTCATAGCACCTGAAAATGAATTCGTTGTTCCCTTCTCTTACATGCTATAGTAAGACGTAGAATGCACAAACAATGTTTACGAATATGAAGCTCTAGTCCTGGGTCTGGAAGCTACCAAGAAGCTGAACATAAGGAACTTAGAGGTCTATGGAGATGTCGAACTGATTGTGAAGAAGGTAAATCGACAGTACCAGACCAAGCACCCAAGACTGAGGTCCTACAAAAATTGCACCTGGGATCTAATGGAAAATTTATTTTCATCAGTAAAGGTTCATTTCATCCCACGAGCCGAAAACTAGCAGGCCAAATCACTGGCCAAAGCAGCTTCGACTTTCACACCCCCTACCTCTTTCAAATTAAAATACCACATAGAGGTAAGGAATATACCATCCATACCAAACAAAATACAACACTGGCAAGTTTTCGAAGATGATGAACAAATCGAAATGTTCCTGAAAATGGTGGTTGATTTCTTCGAAACCCACATTGACCAGGAAAACCAATACGATCATACCTGGATTATGCAAGAAGGGGAGGAGCCTCAGGAGTTCCGAGAAAAAATTGCAAATCATCGCCTGCTAGTGTTAAGAAGTAATCAGATCCCTAAGGGCCTAATACCTCTGGAAAGGTTGTTTGATCAAAATGACATGCCACTGAAGTCCACCTTACAGCCCCAAATGGAGGAGGTTGAAGACTGTGACATGGGCACCACCAAAGAGCCTAGGATAGTGAAGTTATCAAAGTACCTTCCTCCTGAGATAAAAAGAAAGTATAAGGACTTGGGTGGTATAAATATTTCTTTTCATGGTCTTACGATGAGATCAGAACCTATGATACCTCTATGATTGAGCACAAGATACCTTTGAAACCTGGTGTTAAACCCTTCAGAAAGAAGCTCATACAAATCAACCCCATTTTACTGCCTGTGGTCGAAAGAGAAGTGAAAAAGATTTTAGAATAAAAAATAATTGTACCTCTCAGGTACTCTGACTGGGTGGCGAACTTAGTCCCAGTTAGGAAGAAAAGTGGGGAGATCAGACTGCGTGTTGATTTTAGAAATCTAAACAAGCCCTCTCTCAAAGATAACTATCCTCTGCCCAAAATGGATCACGTTTTGGAAAAAGTAGTCAGGGAAAATAAGCTGTCAATGATCGATGGGTTTTTCAGTTACAATCAAATTGCTCTCAATGAGCATGATAAAGAAAAAACATCTTTCACCACCCCTTGGGGAACGTTCATGTATGACAAAATTCCTTTTGGTTTGATGAATGCAAGTGCTACCTTCCAGTGCATTATGGATATCGCCTTCATCGGTGAAAGAGATAAATTCGTGGTTATCTACCTCGACGACCTAACTGTCTTCTCTAAATCCAACGAAGACCATCTGTTACACCTAAAGCAAACGTTTGAAAAATGTTGAAAATTTGGTTTGTATTTAAACCCCAATAAGGCTCACTTCGCTATGCAAGAAGGTAAACTCTTGGGCCACATTGTGTCTCGGGACGGAATTAAAATCGACCCTAAAAGGGTAGAAGCTATAGACACCATAAATATTCCTAGAAATATAAAAGAAATTCAGTCATTTTTAGGAAAAATAAAATTTTTGAGAAGATTTATCCCAAACTTTGTTGAAATCGTGAAATTGATCACAGGTATGCTAAAGAAGAACAACAAAGTGAAATGGATGAAAAAATCTAAAGCGTCATTTGCATGCATCAAGAAAGCTATCATCAAAGTGCCCGTATTGACAAGCTCTGATTACCTAAAGGATTTCCTAATTTTCTTGTTCGCCTCCGAACACACAGTGGCGACAGTACTTCTCCAGAAGAATGAAGAGGGTTTCAAGCAACCAATAGCCTTTTTTAGTAAAAGTCTCAAAGATGCTTAAATGAGATACGATATAATAGAGAAACAAGCGTATGCTATGGTTAAGGCTTTGAAGGCTTTTAGAACTTACGTGCTTCACTCCAAGGTAAATTGCATACATTTCCACCAGTTCCGTGAAGGATATATTGGTTCAGCCTGACAGTGATGGAAAAAGGGATCGGTGGCTTGCTAAAATTCAAGAATTCGACCTAGAGGTAAAACCGACGAAACTAGTAAAAGGACAAGGTCTGGCTTAGCTCTTGGAAGAATCAAATTTCAGAGCACTCAGAATAAATAGCCTAAAAGGATACAAAGGAGATGGGGACGTAAATGAGCCTGATGACCAAATAACTATCTCCAGAATAGAAGAGAAGTTTTCCTTGTCAAATTGGTATAAAGATATAGTGTCCTACCTACTAACCCTGAAATGCCCTAACGATCTGCCTCCAGCTAAAGCCAGGACACTGAAGCTACATGCAGTGAAGTACTGTATATCCAAAAGTCAACTATACTGGAAGGACCCCTTAGGCTTCCTACTGGTTTGTTTGGTAGAATCAGAAACAAAGGGGGTCATAAACGAATTCCACGAAGGAGTGTGCAGAGGGCATCACGCCTGGAGGGCAACAACTTATAAAATCCTAAGGGTAGGATATTATTGGCCTAAACTTTTCTCAGATGTCAACGTCAAAGTCAGAGCCTGTAACCCTTGCCAACTATTTGTAGGAAAACAAAATCTCCCAGTGCTACCTCTGGTTCCTTTCAAAACCAAATCCCTTTTCCAACAATAGGGGTTAGATTTTATAGGCGAAATCAACCCACATTCCAGTACTCAACACAAATGGATCCTCACCGCCACTGATTATTTCACCAAATGGGTGGAGGATATTCCAACTAGGAAGGCGACTGACTCGGTGGTGATAGATTTCCTGGAAGAAAGCATACTGTCTATATTTGGCTGTCCCCGAAAGATAGTAACGGATAATGCCCAGGCATTCAAGTCTATGGCAATGATCAAATTTTGCCAAAAATATTACATCATATTGGACCACTCCACAACATATTACCCTCAAGGTAATGGGTTAGCTGAATCATCAAATAAAAGTTTAATTACCATAATTAAGAAGGTGTTGAGGAAAAAAAAAAGATCTTGGCATGTACACTTAAGGTACGCTTTGTGGGAAAATCGGATAGGTACGAAAAAATACATTGGTACTTCCCCTTTCCAAATGGTATACAGGACTGATGTGGTATTACCTATAAACCTGGCCCTCCCTGTAATGAAGCTCTGGCAAAATGAGAAAGAAGAGCCAAACCACGTCACAAGAAGAATAAATCAGATGATTGAGGTCCAACGACGCAGGACCGAGGTGGACGCAAGGATGCAGAAATACCAAGACAACATGAAACCATTGTTCGATCATAAAGACAAAAACAGGGATTTCCTCCCCGATGATTTGGTTTTGAAATGGGATGCTGGAGGGAAGATTCAGCAAAACATGGTAAATTCAATCATATCTGGTACGGATTGTTCAAAGTCTCAGCTCCTGAAGGGAAGAATTCGTTTCTGTTAGAGAATTTGGACAGTAAAACTCTCAGCGCCCCTGTCAATGGGCGTTATTTAAAGCACTATATGCAATAAATGAGTTTCAAATCTCCATTGTATATACTGGTTTGTGTTTTATTTTTTTCCTTTTTATAAAATTTTCGGTAAGTTCATTTTCATCACAAATAAAATAGGTTGTTGATTTCCTAGAAGTAGAGACATAGATTTTGACACCCAGAATCCCTTAAATCCCGAAGACCTGATACTCTTTGTGTTGTTTCATACAGGCCTCCGAATTATAACCCAGACTACAAAAGGAGAAAGGGATGGTCAGGCATCAGGAAATTGACCCACCCAAAACAAATGACAAATATTTTTCTTTTAGAGGAGAACGAAGTGGTAAGGCCAAGGTATGAATTTCCGAAGTATCTGGGTTTTCAATCGAACATCAATTAAACACAATAGTGGTCTCACAAGTATGATGTATTTACCTGAGTTAGGATTGCATGATAACATCTAGTTTTTCAAGGTCCATAGCCTTCTCTCCTTCCCTTTTTCACCCTTGGTCCTCTCTTCTTAAGCTCTGACACCTGCCCCTACCATCCATAGAAGAAAAGAGATTATGCTTCAATTTGGGAAACTGGTGAACATCTCTGGAAGTGAGTTGGTCTTCACAGCTCCTCGGTCCCCTACTGAACAAGGCCATGCATAGGCGGATCCTAAATCTCTTAGGTCTTTTAACAGTTTTCAAATGGTTAAGTATTGCTCAAAAGAATACCCCTGGAAATGAATTCCCCCTTATTTTCCTGCGGACTAGGGCATTGTGAAGGTTAAGAGAAAGTTGGTCTAGAGCACTCAAAGCATGTTGACAGGCTTCTGTTGTGAATTTTACATGGATATCACCCCTGGTATAATTTATACAAATTGATTGCCCCCACTTCATTTTCCAAAAATAAAACATAAGATAGATGGTGAAAGGAAATTCATAATTGATTGCCCCCATCTAGTCCGAAGAGATGATGAAAGGAAATTCATAAAATGATTGCCCTCGTCTTAGCATTTAAACGCATAATTACCTTTTGAAGTGGTGGAGGGAAATTCAATAAAGGGAACTAGATAACTTCACCGGGGTACTGAACAGGCTCGCTGGCAGTGAAGCAATGTCTAAGATATATGTAAGGTTGTCATACAAAAATCGTACTATACTCTGGTAATTAGCTTTCTCGAAACTGGATCTACATCTCAGGTTCATTGCAAGTCTCCCTGATTAGAAGCATGGATTTTACTTCATTTTGATGCAAGCCAAAACCTACAGGACATGTTGAATTTCCTAAGATTTGTTTGGACCACCTTGAGTAGACCCGATTTTAGTGTCAAGGAAGGGAAAGTTACCATGGAATGCAGCTGAGCTTAGAAAGCATTCCGGGTTTTGAAAGCTTTCCAAAATTAAAATTTAAACCTCAAGGTTCTCTCTGTATCCTCTTTCCCAACCATTTTCTTAGAGGCAAAATGATGACTCCATTTACCCATACAGGCACTCGGTCTACTATTCTTCTCATCCCACTAGGAGGTGAGATCCCTAGTTGGAGCCTATGTTGGAGCACTTTTATGTTCTTTAAAAAAAAGGTTGGAGCCACCTTCTTCTAAATAAGTGAGATGTTATACTTAAGCCCAAAAAGCTAGTTTTGGGATTGCGTTTATTCCGTGATGCTACCCACTTAATCCTTAGTATTCCGACACGTGAAATGGCGATAACGGTTTTAAAGTTTACCTAGGTTAGTGTCAAGAGTAAATCACTTTAAAAATTAGTTAAGCACTATCATGATTTCGCGACTCAACGATTTCTCTCCCAAAAAGTAGTACCTTCATAGCTCCGAGTCGTGAAGTCGTGATATTCATTAATTAAGCATGGGTTAATTAAGAGCTTAAGTCAGATCACGAGTAATCAACTAAATTGCATCATCGCGATTTTGGGTTTTGGGGGCTCAAAGGCTAGCAGTGAAATCTTTCGATACAATGAATGCCGAAAAAAGGGGATTAAAGAATAAAACACACTTAATTAAAGGAACTAAACTGGATTAATCAATGCTTTAAACAACTTTTAACACACACCGTCTACGGAGTAAGTTTTAAATGTTTTTTCATTTTTTCGTGTCATGAACCGTCAAGCATTTATAACATTTATTTGAATTGCAGTGAGGTGACAGATAGTAGGATCTCATTTTTACTTCTAAATCTTTCAATTAAGCGATTTGACCATTCTGTTGGCAAGGACACTAGAGGTTTAAATGACTAATATGGAGAGTTTTTCCTTCATTATTTCAGTTTGCATTTCTATTTGCACGCAGAGCCATTTTACAAGGATAACCGTTGTTTGTGATTTTCAATTTTTTCGACAGGTGGTCTAGTTGCAAGTTTCTCTATCATGGCTCCACGAAAAATTCCCAAGTCAGCTGCCAAGAATTTAGGTTAGGGTTCAGACATTGTTTCCAATACCTTGCCCCGAAGTATTAACTCTATCAATACATGGTCATAAGTTTCCAACATTCTGCAATCCGAGTCGGTAAACTGTTCGGGTGATTCTAGTGACAAGGAGAAGGATGACTTATCATCCAAATACAAAATCGTCGCTCAAGCAGAGATGCGCAAAATAGTGGTGAGGCCCTAGCTTCTTCCCTATTGCGATATGATCAGGTGGGTTTTGGACCATGTGGACATCCCGACTAGGACGATTATCAGTGAACAGAAGGTGACGATTGGGACTTTCAAGCCAGAACATTTGTGGAAAATGTATAAATTGTCACCCACACCGAACCTTACTCAAAATGCCGAATTTCTTGAAAGTTTCAAGAAGAAGGAGTGCGAGCAGTATGCAAAAAGTTTATCCGATCTAATCAAAGATTGGGTCTCACACCCCATGAAATTCAGGGCTGATACTAACGGGATCTATTCAATCTCTTACTTGGAGCCACAATTCAAGTACATAGCGATGATGACTTGCAGGTTGTATGGGAAGGAAGACACTACCCATTTTTTCCTCCCATGGGTGCCGCTCATTCATACAGTTGTTGAGGGTTTCTCCTTCGACTGGGCCAAACTGTTGTCTGACAGTCTGACCAGTTGAATTACCGAATATTGAGCATAGAGGGAAAGTAAGAAAGCAACTTCGTTCTTTATGTATGCTTACATCATGGATGCCATTTGCTTCATGACACCCTTCCCACTAATGAACTGGAGTTGGGCTCCATCTAATACAGAGCCTATTCATGTCTACCACTCAAAGATTTCGGAGAACAAGGCCAAAGAATTCATCTACGAGATCTTCAATTGGGTAATGGTGCCATTGCATGTCGCCATCTTTGGCCAGTTGCCTCCCAGGATCTCAGATAGCATCACGACCAGCCTAAGTAGCATGGCAGATTGGTATCTAGAAGCGGAATTTTCGTATATCAGGGTTTTCGACACCTCTGTTCCTCCATATGCTCTACCGCTATTCTTGTCAGATAAGCTATTGTGTCGTGAGATCACTAGATAGACTATGCTTGACGGAATAAGAAAAGATCTCAAAGGAGTATCAAAAAAGGTACGACCGCCCTTCCCCATTCATATTGGTGCATATTCCTTATTAGATTTTTTCCACTCCAAAGCCGAGGCTACGAATTTAGAAGAAATGAAGCTGGTGGATATTGAGTTCAAGAAGCACGACCCTATTAAGGTTGTAAGCAATCACCTGGCGAGTTGTGGCCTGAAGAGATATGAGCACGAGGATTTCCCTCATGATGAAATATTCCGGGGCACAAGGTCCTTCTCTGAAGTCCTAAGTCAGATTCAAGCCCTGCCACCTAGAGATATGGCCGATTTTGTAAAATTCTAGGAGCACCGACGGAGTTGTCTCCCCCAAATTTTACAGGGTGAAACCCCAAAGCTTCCAGTTACACAGCAGACGGAAGCCAAAGGTGCAAAGGACTCGAGTCCTAACAGGGAGAAGAATCAAGGGAAAATAGGGGAGGCTAGAACCTCAAAGCAAGGAGACGAAGTCCCCTACCAATAGGAAGGAAACCCCGAAAAGGGTACATCGGGCAAGAAGGTCCAAGATCAAGCAGGGATACCCCCACAAGGGTCGGGTGACTCACTATCGCTCATGTCAAACAAGCCGGTCACAGATGTTACCCTGAAACAACCGTCTAAGAAAGTCAGCATTTTGATTGCTATTATTACACCCTTATAGTTCACAAATGGGAATCCCGATGCGAGGTGGATTTTCAATGAAGAACTGATGCCCATTTCTGTAGAGGAGCTGCCTCCTAATGCATTTTTCTTTGATAAAAAAAGGAAGGCCATGGTGAGGCAAGAATTTTATCAAAGAGAGGGCATAATGGCTAAAAAATTCAAAATCATGATAGATGGAAAGGCCGTGAAAGAGGAAGAATTCACAGACGATATAGTAGGAACACTAGGGGCTTATGCTATAACCAATCAGTACTCAGTTGGAACTTTGAAGGCCTAGTTGAAATGAAAGAACCTCTTTATTAGTAAGTTGGAAGCTAAAGTGGCTACTGGTGAAGAAAATGTCAAGGATGAGGTGAGCAAAAGCCTCGATAAATCCCGAATAGCCGATCTATAGGAGATCGAGAAACTTAGATCCGACCTTGAACAGGTGCGCTAGTCGGCGCAAATTATCCAAACGCAAGTAAGCCAATAGGGGCAACAAATTATAGAGTTACAATCGAAGTTGGATGTTGTCGAGAGTTAGGTTTTAGACATAAAAATGTTCAGATCCCAAGTTGCCGAAATCCAACAGAAGGTATTAACGGCTCAACAAGACTTGCTTGTAAAAGTAGGAACCATTCAAAACCACTTTCAGACGATTGATCAAGTGTTAGAAAATATTTCTTTGAGGGAAGAAGAAGTCAGGGCAGCTCGGATTGCTTTCCAAGACATTGTTATAGCTACGGTGAAGAAAGAGATGGTCGACAGCTCCAAATTATCCATCGCAGAACAAACTAGAGGGAATATCTTGCTGAAGGTCTGGGAGCAAAATATATCAGAAAGCAGGGGGAGAGCTAATGAAGTGATGAATTCTTGTGAGGAAACATTCACCTTGATAAGGAAGACAGTACTGGGACGCTGGGAAAAATCAATATAGCTAAAGACCTGCTCGATATCAAGGAAAACGTGGAGAAAGAGCAAGTGGAGATAGCGCAGATAAGATAGGTTGATATGGTCCAAGTGGACAAATGGCTAGTACATCCAAGTTTACAATTATGCTCTATCATCGTGGAAAACTGACAAGTAGGGAAAATGTTGCCACAGTTGGCGAAGAGTTGTTACACCTTTGAGGCAAGAAACCATGCAGAGCTTTCCAAGTTGATAGCCCAGTTGGTGGAAAGGTGTGTCATTTGCACCAAGCAGGCGAAGGGGCAGGTTTCTGGTGCTAAATAATGACAGATGTCAACCCATTCTATTTCTAGAGCTGGAAGAGTAGAGAAAGGAAGGTGCTCTGCCCTTACAAGGGAATACAAAGATGAGGAGATGAAACACTCCAATTTTCCATTTGTAACTGACAAGTTTATAGAACGATCGAAATTCTAAATGTTCAAAAGTTTGTTTAAATAGCAGGAAGATTGTAATAGAAAGGGATTTCTGCCAGTGGTAGATTATAATAGAGAAATTTCTTTTTAGCCAGGATTAATACAAAGTGAATTGAAGACTCCATATTCCGTCAAGATTGAGTTATGTGTTTTTCCTTTGTATTTCATGCTTCATGTCATTTTTTACATATATGTCTTTGATGAATGTTTTATCCGCAATTTAGTATAACTTCTACTGTGGTGATCAGGTTCTAGGTATCTAGTTATTTACAGTTTTTCCTCTGTATCGGCTAATAGCAGGTACAAGACCTGTGAATTACTTAGATCTCTACATTATATGATTTCATCAAGGTATTCTTGTCCTTTATTCTTCTGCTATAGTGTGGCATTCCTCTGAAATTGATGCCCCACATTGTTGACAGCTCTATGTTTTCACACTTGGTTTCAAGATTTTAAACTCAGGTACGAAAACCAGCCTTTGATTTCGTTAAACCCTTTGATTAGCTTCACTGGATTTTCCCCGTATAATCTAAAGTTGAGATAAGCACTTTAAAACATCAACCTTCTTTAAAAGCTCTGTTCTCCCCATGACTGTACCCGTCGTAATACAAACCAACATCGAACTCAGTCTATCTGATCAAACCAGCATCGCTTTGAATATTTTCGATACCATACTTAAGACCGCCACCACCTGGACAGAGGTAAAACGTTCATGGGTCACCATCGAGTAGGATATCAACGTTCAAGAATATTTGGAAGCTAGACGAAGACAACTCAGATATAAGCCATAGCTTCATCCCCCGAAGTTGTTTCTTCCCCTTCCTTTTCTTTCACTCTTTTTATATTCTTAGACTCTACACTTTATAGCCTTAAGTGTAGACTCAAGAACAACAGACGGTTTCAAAGTTTTCTTGAAAGATACAATCAGAAAAGTGTCCGAAGATATTGGGAGATGAGTCCTCTTCTTCAGATACTTTTTCTTCCACTATGTCTTTTGCACTTTCAAGAGGAATAGAATTATCATGTGCTTCAAGAATGGTTTGCAAAGTGTACTATAGGCTTTCAAAATTGAGACCTTCAATGGTCTGGTTTGGTCGATTGGGAGGAAAAGGTATTCTGAAAGGAGGTTTAAAACTTCCTTTGCTTGAGGATGCCTCCTCGGCTGATATCTTCAAGTCAATGACTTGATTTGATAGTTTTTGAAAATATTTTTGTAAGCTTTCCAGGTCTAAAGTTTCTGGTTGACCTCTGACTAGGGGAGGCCTCGTAAAGACTGCTATTTTCTTTTTAGAAGATGAATCTATTTCAGCTTCACTATTGAGATTGTCTTTCAAGCTTAATATATCCTTTTCAATTTGGTTGGCTTCTTTGAAGGCTTCCAACAATGTATATTTTTTAGACCTTTTAACCCAAATTGCTATATTATTATGTAAATCTTTGGTGTAATATGCAACAATTAGACTCTTAGCAGGCATTGAATTTGCGGGAATTCGATTCTTTAACGTAAGGAATCTCTGGTTGAAATATTTTACTTTCTCCTTAGGGTTCATTTTTAGGCTAGAGAGTTCCATAACCAAGACTTCAGGGGATTTACCATCTCCAAATTTCTCTAAGAAACAGGTTTCGAATTTGTCCCAAGAGACAATGGTCTGGGGTTGTTGGGAGAAATATCATGTGGAGGCATTGCCCTTAAAAGTATAAGGAAAGAGTCTACATACTACGTCTTCATGCTCTACACTTCGGAGTCTTATGGCCAACATAAACTTCTTTATGTGATCTTTGACAGATTGCTTAGAATCTGGATCAAATTTAGGTAACCATTTCTCTGGGTGCTTTGGCAATGGGTGTTGAGGTCCAGGTATAGCCACAACATCTTGATCAAGCCAGGGTCTGGCTGGATTGTTTTGGTTTTCCATGGGTGTAGGTGGTGTCGAAGGCTGAGATCGTTCAGACGAGGAACTTCCTTCATCAGATGATTCTCCCCTTGAAGAGGATGGAGATGAATGAGGCGGGGAAGGTGGAATATCGGATCCTCCAACTCCAAGAGTAGGGGTTTCGATAGGATCTGTAGTATTATCTTCCAAAGGATTTAAAAGTAGACCAGTGCCTTCAAGTTGTTCTCGGATATTCGACAAATCTAAAGGTTGATTGAGATGCCTAACGGGTTGTTTGATATGAGACAAAGCATTGTTTGTGCTTATAAGTGAATGACGAACAATTTCTTGTACATCATCCCCTTGAGGAGTTGGTGTTACTGGTTCAACGAGAAACTCAATATTATTGTTTGAGGTAGTTGTTGTTTCAGAAGTAACGTTGTTGTCTGAGAGACTATGTGTTACTACAGGGGAGCGAATGTGTGGGGGAGGATTCTTACAACTTCCACGTGCCATCAATTACAATCAGGCCCTCCTTCTAGCATCATTTGTTGGCGAGCGAAATTGATTGTCCGTCAACTGGAAGAACAAGTTTGGTTCGTGGTTGTTTAAGTAACCCAAGTCGTTTGGTGTAACTTGTTCTGACGGGTTTAATGGCTCCGTTATCCAATCTAAAGTCCTAAAATAAATATAAAGGGATAACTAACTAATGCTAAAAAACTATAATATATATATATACATACTCTAATATAACTATTTTAAATGTATTTAAGCAGAAAAATAAAACATAAGAATCTCACTTATGAACAACATTTATAGGTTGCAAGTTTTACTGGAAACTTGTAAAATCAGTGTAAGAATAATTTCTTTTGAGAAGCAGATAATGAAAGAACATTTAAATATTTTATGTTTTCTTTATATAAATCTAACAAATCTTGAATTAACTAAACTATGAAACACAAAAGTACAGATAGTCAAAAACTAATCTTAAACTTTCTGGTTTCACTAATATATAAATGACAAAAATTAGAAACATGAAGAAGCTAACTTGATGTTAGTTCATGAGATGTGTTTGCATCTCCATATGAATGAATAACATCCATCTTCCATGCCTATGAGATAAATCTGCAATAGAATTTATACTAAAACCTTTCCGAATAAATTCACAAGATGTATTGGCAACCAGGATTTGAAAATGAAAAGGGAACGCATATTAATTTTGTGATCTTATGATCACCAATGATTAAATTCAGATAAATCTACATGTAATACATTCACTTCATTATTCAACTTAAACATCAAAATAAATCCTGATATTCAAATTAAAAAGATGATCACATTGTGAATATTTGGAACAACAAATTATGAATGATTTTTATAACGTGAATATCCTGAATTATAACATCTCATTGAGTCTAAATCTACAAGACATATTAATGCATCAAGATTAAATAAAATGAAACATTAATGAAACACCATTAACAAAGGACTAAAGCCAAAATGATGTACGTTGTTTCATTAAGTCTTTGGATATCATTCGTTCATCTTTGCTTCCAGGCCAAGATGCCTTTCATATACAAAATGGAGAGTATTTATTGAGTTTTTTGAAATCTAAACTTCCTATTTTCTAATATAGGATCAGATCTTATAAGATCAAAACATTACAAATATAGAGGGCCTAGATCCACTCATGATCAAACTATATCTTCAAAAATTTATGATTTTTTTTCCTCTTTACAAAATAAACAAAAGGAGATACTAATCACCTAGATCGAACATGTTCCATCCCATAAGATCAGCATCAGATATACAATGTCATGAAAAATGAAATATAGGAACAAGTTAGATATTTTATTAACAAATAATTACTAAATTTTATATGAAAATGACTTGGCTAGAAAATCTCTCAATTCTGTAGCCAGTCTTATATTGGTAAAAGAAATCTGAGTTTAACTGATTTGATTCAAAAAAATATCATGACTGTAATAAGAGGGAAAAAAACATTTTACCATTTAAACCAATGACTAACATGGATCAAGATAACTCAAAATTGATTACGGCCTTTACACTGTATGGATTCTTTATCACAATGTTGCTTGTCTTCTTAAGATGCTTGGCTTGTCTCTGTTCATTTGATTTGAGTTCACGATTTTCTTTTATAAGTAATTCATTATGGTTGGTGAGATATTTAATTCTTGCTTGTAGAATGGGGATGTCATTATAGTATCGTTCAATCCAATGCACGCAGACTTCACAATGCACAGAAGGAGCAATTTTTCAATGGAGTGTATAGTTGGGTGTAAGAACATCAAAACTACTTGTTGTCAGCCCTTGAACGAGCTTGATACCAGTGAAATCACCTTTATCCTTGAGACACGGTGGAAGATTGTTAACATAGTCATATGGCTGATTAGGATCCGACTTATGACAATCTGGATCTTCTTCTGCAAGAAAAACCTCAATTTCGAGATCTGAATCCTCATTGATCTCGATCGTATCGATCGAGCTCAAATGAGGCTTAGATAGATTACGAAGAATTATCGAGATGAGTCGAACAACCCTTTTATTTCAAAACCCTAGCACTGCTTGCTTTTGTTTTGATTGTTTGTGAGGGTCTTTACTATCAGACTTTATAGTAGGGTTATGGCCAACAATTAATTCATGCATAAGGGTTTCTATAAAATCAGAACCAACATTTTTTTCCCTTGTGAAAAGTGACTGGGTATTACCTCATCACAAGGGCTTTTTATCAAAAATTATGCTTCGTTACTTGAGAAATCAAAATGTTTCTCTATCATAGGCTTATCCAACATAGGGGTTTCTATAGGAATCACTGTATCAAAACTGTTTTAGGCTAAGAACCTATCCCAATCATCACCCAGGGATGTCAAACGATGAACCAACAACATTTTAATTAGGCCATGGGGAAAGAGGCTAGACTCGAGGCTCTGCTTCTTGTATCTTTTTGACATATTGTACAGACTCCTTAGTAAATAAAACAAAACATTCAGATGGAAACCTATGAAGTGCATAAGCAACCACACATGATAAAGAAAAACTAGGCCGTAACGTCCTTCACAGGTTATAAATTGTTTAAGAACTGATAAGAGACCATGTCATCTAACCTTAAGCAGAGAAACAGGAATACCTTTCTCACAAAAATCAATCTTTCTGGAGGTCATGAAAAGACTCCAGGGAACTTCATTGATTTTCGAGTTCTTAAACCACTTCTGACCAGAGGATGGGAGCCCTGTTGCTTCACTAATAAACCCTTCAGTCACCTCCAACTGAATGTCTCCAACTTTCACCCTATACCCATCAAATGTTTGGGTGAATTCCTTAGCTACGTGAAGGTTATACTCATCAAACCTCTTAATGAAAGTATCCCAGCCCTGGGATTTCAAATCCTTGGCCGCATCATCAAGAGATAGTAACCTTGAGATCCATTCGGCTCTATTCAGACAATAGGAGCCATTAAGAAAATGACTAGACCATAACAAGGGTGACTCAAACTAGTTGTGGGTTTAGATGGAAGGAGTAAAAGGAACAAGTATGAGTGGATTAAATGGAAACAAAACAAGCAAAATCCTTGCGCAATCATAGTATAAACATGAAGGTTTCGGTCATGGAGTTTGAACACTCCTAGTAATGAACATCTCGAGTACAGAGCATAACTCAAACCCTTTAACTCATAATGAAAAGCCTGTCAATTCATTATGCTAACCACAGATCAGGTACAAGACATGATGCTTGTGCATTAATTCGCATGTCTTGGAATGACTATAGTCGATTTGCAAAGGGTTCAAAAATAAATGTGTTTACAATTCAAATGCGAATCAACATTTGGTATTATATCGAATTTCAAAAAACTCAAAAGGAAAATCATTCAAGTATTAAATATGAAGTATATGTAAGCACAATGAATCCTTTAAAAGAATGTTTTAACTAGAGATATAATATGAAACTAAGTTTCCATGCTTGATTCATGATTCCAATCATGAATCAAGCATGAAAACACGAATATAAAAGAATAATCAAACATATTTCATAACCTAGTGATCATCCTAAAATGATAATATGAATAGGATGAATTGAAGACAGCTACATGAAGTGTCGTTTGTCATTCAAATAGAAAAAACACATAGGGTTTCCAACAAGTTGTTGAATCTTTAGCTCTCTAAAGTCTGTTTAGAAGTCTTGGAAAATTTACTCACTTTCCCTAGTCTAAAGACCCTAATCCTGTGCTATTGTTGGTGTGCTAAAACCAAAAAATATTCTAGTTGATGTTATTAGTGTGTGGTTTATTTTAATGGATTTTTACTCAATAGCTTCACAGAGATGAAAATGATGATGTGTGAGAGACTTGAATCCAACATAATGCAAAATAATGAGATGCAATTTGTTCTCTTCAATGAATTATGTGTATGGGATGGAGAAGAGTTCTATTATTCTTATCACAAGAAAGCACTCAAAACAATGCAACTTTAAATTTATAGGATCAATATGATGCTAAACCACCAAGCAAATGTTTCTGAAAACTAAAATTCACATGCAAAACTAGGTGTTTTTCCAAACATGTACCAAAACAAACTTCCTAATGAATGAAAAAATGTGTTTGTATGATGATGTATGCAAGGAGATATGAAAAAGTTTTCACTTCTTAACTTTCAAATGGAATGAAAGACATATATGTCAGATACAAATAACTATGAGGAAAAAAATCAATCATACAAAGCGCATTCAAAGTGATGATAATTGAAATAAAACAAGTAGGGGATAGCTTGTTCAATCAAGAACTCACATATGCAAAAGAGAAAGAAAACAAGCACTCATGAAAATCCTCAAAACATGAGCTGCAAGAAACAATGTTCAAGACCGGGGTCCTAATCATCCATAAAAGTGATGAGTTTCAATGAAGACTAAAATTATCAATACCAAGCAACCTTTGGAAACCCTAGTTGATGAAAACTCCTAAACAATCAAGCAATATGAAAGCTTTGCGAGATGAAGATCAGAGAACTGGAAGGAAGGATGAACCAAGGGATCTTGTTAACCCAAGGGGATCACAACTAGGAGAGAAGAATGAAAAATAAAAAAGGAATATGAATGAGTCTAAAAGGTCAAATTCTCAGGCCAAACAAAGTCAAATAAAATCAGGAGTCACTAGGAAAAAACCTCTCAAAAGAAGACTGAAAAAAAAGCAGGCAGAAAGAGGAAAAACCACCAAAATAGGGAGTTTGGCGCCCCTTTTCTCAAAGAGGAAAAGCGTTATTCAAGGGAATGACTCCCCCTAGGAGGATTATGGAGAGTTCCAGTCAAGTAATGGTGCCACTGCATGCACTGTAGGGGAGCACCAATCATGCTAATGGCACCCTGGTGTGAACCACATGGAAGTGTCACTTTCTCAAAAAGTTCAAAAAATGGCTTCTAACAAAATTAGACTCAGCAAAGACTCAGTAAATGGCTCTGTAAACTATTAAATGAGGAAGAGGGAATGGGAAATAGATTAGAAACAAGCATCAAACAATATCTAATGATATGCAAATTATTTAGATGATCCAAGGAAAGACTAATCAAAGTCAATCCCCAGTGGAGTCGTCAATTTATGTTACAAAATTTTTCTCCTACGGATAGATGCAACTTCCCTTGGATTAATAGACCCATATAGTAATACATAAATATTACAAGTGGACACTAACATCCCTTTGAAATTATGTCAACCAATCAGAATGAGAAGGAGAGAAAGGACATGATGAACATGTTTCAACAATTTTCCTCATTGCTTCCAATCCCTGAGCTTGATATTCAAACTCCCTGGAAAAAACTGATATATGAAATGGAAAACAAAGGAAAAAAACATCTCCTATTATACAAGATTATATAAGACAGGTATATCTATGAATATTAGAGAAACAATAGACAAGCAAATGTAACAAGACATAAAATTGAAGGAAATAGGCCAAGTATATATTGATTGGAAATCCAAAAAGATATACTTACAAATCACGATTTATACAACAACAACCTATCCAAGATTACCTCATCCATCCCCTTACACGAATTTACCAAGATCAAAATGATGATACTCTGACTGATTACTTCCTTTCTTCACCTTAGAAATAACTTCAATATATAGGCTTGAGAGGCACAACCACCATGAGAAAATGAAGGATATGGTTTAGGATATGGATCCTTAAGGTTGGGGTATGATCCTAAGATGAATCCATATCATAGGGGTCGAACAAAACCAATCTTATCCCAACAGAGATGGCCCATAGAATAAGGTGGAGGATACCCATTTTCCCTCTAACAACATTGGTGTTCCCACTTAGTTAACCACATGGCTCCATCCTCTAAAGTGGTTCTCCCCTAACATGGAAAAGGGGGAACTAGTCCATGAAGTGGCACTCCCCCAACATGTCCATGGGGGTGACACCCTTCATAAATGCTCAAAACATTGTCTATTTTTTCCAAGAAAAGGGTGTGTTTTGACCTTGAAATGATGGGTTTCTTCCTCCAATATGAATTAGGGGTCATGGAAAATTTATTTCATCGTGTCAATGGGTTGCAACACTCGATAAAGTGAATGTGACACTAGGTAAGGTGCATACAACACTTGGGACAATGCATGCGAAACTTAAAAAGGTGCATACGTCACTTTAAAACACTTGCAACACTTAGGGTGTGAAACTCAAGTGTGAAATTTTGACTTGTAACACTTCAACATATGTTTTTGAAAAATTATGCCCCTCCACAAGGGGGCATGGAAAGTACCCCTCAGCATGAGGGGTCTTCCTTGAATGCCACAATTTTCATGTTCGTTCAGACAGTCAATTTGTAGAATTGATCCAAGAACTATGACACTTATAAGGCTATTCATGTTGTTCCAGATCCAACGTATTCTTCCCATATCAATGCCCCTATGCAAATGTAGAATCCATCCTTTGAAAAAATACTTCTCCCCTTGAATGGATTTCTTCGAAGAATAACACACAATCCAAATACATGATCCACCCACAACTAAAGTATTGTGGAATACTTATCCCCCGCACCATATGCCATGTCCACACTGGAATTTCTCCAAAGTTTCCCATTTTAGCAGAAAGCCTTGATTTCTGCTATAGGCAGGTTTGATCTCTCATAGTCAATTTTGATAATGTTTGATTCTGATCAGGTTCATCATATGCTTTCCCATCAAATCACTTTCCAGATCAAAGTGATAATGATGGCGGAAAATATCCTTCGCATTGTGATTGATGAAGGAGCCTTGACTTGTATTATGTCTATGTATTGTTGGAAATCCATTGAATCTCCAAAGGTCAATTCCTCTTCCACATTGTTAAAATCATTCATTGAACATATGTTCCATACCCATGGGATAATCACTTCCTTACCTGTCGAGTTAGGAAGAAGGACTATATCTATTGTTGTGGAGGTCATCCATGCACATCTTGAGTATAATTTTTTACTTATCGGGTGCACTTGGTTCTATCATATCACTACAATTGTCTCATTTTTTTTAGGGTCCTACATTTCTCTCATCAAAGGAAAATAGTGACAATCAATCAAATTTCATTTTGTACCCTACACCTTGGATCCAATGAAGGGTCTAAAGTACACTTTGTTGGTGATACCCAATAGTATTGCCTGAGTTTTGGTATGAGGATGTTCAAATAATGTTCATTCATGGGAACATTTCCCCTTCTCCCACCACATTCTTCTACGAACATTTATCCTATCAAAATTATTTCATAATTTACTAGTGGATCCCTTGGGTCTACTAATCCTTGGGTGGTACCTCATCCTGACGATGTTGAATCATATGGAGAATCAATTTCTCTCACCCTCATGGAGATTTCCTATCAGGAAATCAAGTCAGTATCTCTTGACTCTATTTTAGGAAATTGATTCAGTATCTACTGACTTTGTTTTGGATTCCTCTCAAGATGTGGAATATGAGTGATACCCAAGGCCTTCCTGGGATGTCACTCCTCTTCCAATTTCCAATTAATACCTAGATATCAAAATTCCACCCGATGAAGCTATCATGGAGGTCATGGATTCACCTCATAATCCATAGGAGAATATGCACAATTGAGCATCTTTTCTTCTTTATTTGGAAAATATTGAGGATGACATTAAAAATTGTATCACCATTGATAATGTTCAATGGTACCAATCTTCCATTATGATTCTCGATGTCTTATTAGAATGGAATTTGGAGAATATTTTGACATATATCCCCATGGAAATTCCTATAATCTAGGTTCCATGGAACACATCATGGTAGGTGTTGATTGTTCATCCCAATAAATTGAACTTTATATGTCCCTATTCAAATAATTTTGTGATGTTTTTGCTTGTTCCTATGAAGAAATTCCTGGCATTGAACCCTAGATTGTTGAACATGAAATTAAAACATATGACAAAGCCAAGTCAGTCTAGTAGAAGCTCCATCTAGTCAACCTAAATAAAGGCACCACCATCAAGGTGGAGGTCAAAAATATTCTTCATGCATGATTGATCTATCTGGTCCCCTTGAGAGAATGGTTTTCCAACCTCATTCCAATCACTAAAAAACAAGGGATTATTAGGGTATGTATTGATTATAGGGATTTGAAAAATGATTTTCCAAAGCATAATTATCCAACCCCATTCATTGATCAGATTATCGATGAATGTGCCAGGAGTGAAATATTCTCTTTCATGGATTGTTTCTCTAGCTATAATTAAATCTAGATAAAATTGGAATATCAACACAAGACTGCTTTCATTTGTCCTTGGGGTAATTTTACTTACCGAAAGTTTCCATTTGGTATTAAAAATGATGGAGCCACTTTACAATGGGTGATGTCTCACACATTTCATGACATCAAAAAATTTATAGAAGCATACTTGGATGATTTGGTTTCTCATTCCAAGCACTGTGAGGATCATCCTAGTCATTTGGGGGGCATTTTCACTTGATGCCTCTACTATAATACCTATTTGAACCCACATAAATGAATATTTTGTGTGGTGTATAGGAAATTTCTAGGCTTCATTGTGTCCAAGTATGGGATTATAGTTGATACCTTGAAGGTTGAGGCCATTGTCAATTTTCCTCCTCGTACCATTAGCCAACTCCAAAGTTTGCAAGGGAAGGAAAAATTCTTGCATAGATTCATTGTCAACTATGCTAAGATAATAAAAGGTTTTATGAATCTATTGAACAAGGGTGTACCTTTTGCATGGGAATACCAAGATCAAAAATAATTTGATGCCTTCAAGAAGGAATTGATGTCGAATCCCTCACTAATCCCTCGTGTTGCTGGGGAAAAAAACCCTATGGACTACCAAATAGAGTTTAGACTTTGCATGCAGATATGACCAAATAGAAATTACTTTCTACCTTCATCCCTAGATTTAAATCCCCTTTTCTTAGTAAATGCATGGAAATATCAACCTACCTCGTTACCGACATTTGATGTTGATCCTCTGTTGTTCTTGATTACTTGTTCGCAATAATCCTTCCAAAGCTAACCTGCATTCAAGATGAGCAACAACTATGCATGCATAATACTTATATACTAACGGGTTATAAATCAAACATATACTGATCAAACTATAAACAGTTCATGAATTGTGACGAGGAAAGCATTTTCTTTATTACTTTGAATAAGTCAACTTACAAAAGTTGAGACTGGCCACCGCTCCTTGAACCTGATCCTGGGCTCCTCTTCTTTTGTCCTTCAACTGCTTTGCTTTGAATCTCCTTTGGCATAAGGAAAGGCTAAAGGGTTGGGACAATGGGAATACGTAAATGGGCAGAGTTTCTTTGCTATATTTTTCCTCTTCTAAATGGGACCCCTACCCATTCTTTTATAGGCTAGAAGGAGCTAGGTTTTTGGATGAACCCTCTGCCATGCATGGCCAGGAGTTTCAGTTCACTCACCCATAGCTTTTTGTTTCGTCGACAAATTTCCTTTTTTCATGCTTTTTTTGGTCCACGCGGGCTGTTTTGGGTCAACCAGCATGTACACGTGTGTAGTAATGGATTAGGGCATGTGGGCCTTTATTCAAGAGGATTTTCAAAGAGTTGTTCAACAGTGTTTTGGCAAAGAAGCGATATGAGTTGGCTTGATGCCAGGTAAGCATGTGTGGTGCAATTTAGGGTTATAATAGATGCCCCCTAATGTGTGAGGTCATAAGAGCATCTGATGGCCGAAATACATTACCAATCTTTATTGATGTGCTGAACAATTGAGCCCAAGGATCAGGAACCGAGAGGTTCCATTTGCAAAATAGAAAATGTCTCACCGAGGCAGGCATACCCATGCTCGGGATAAAATAGAACCATGGCTACCAATCAAATACACTGTAGATCCATGTCAAATAACTATAAAGAGTAGCCGCGAACAATACACAGCGGAGCTACATCTCGAAATCAGAAAGATATACATATAGAGTATCCATCTTCCAGAAGTTGATTCGGCCTAATGGCTAGAGATGAGATCTGCAGAGCTCGAGAAACAACTTCAAAATATTCAAAACTTAGGTAGGAGTGTAATATGAGTGTACGACTGCACTACCCAGAGATCTTCGATGGCTCATCAGTCATGGACTTGATAATATTGATGATCAGACTAAAGGCTTCAGTGATTTCGAACAAGGACTTGATTGGATGTTCAGGATGGCCGGGTATGCGGACAAGAGACATATTGCAAAGGGGCCGACTCAAGCTTAGTGACCAACTTCCCTTGGATAATATCACGACAAATGATGAGACTCAGGCAGCATGTATGTTAATCATAAGTCTATGAAGCAGGAGGCAACGCAAACTCTCCATATGTTTGGAAGGATAACCAAACGGTGGAGGACACAACTTTATATAGCGATATAAGCTTCCTAAGGTCATACTACATCCCATAGTCTGATGAACCAACGGACAAATGTGATTTATCCAAGGGCGACTCATTATGCTACCAATAAAGAAAATACTTTTCCCTTCCTCTTTTTCGGGTATATTTGATTTTTTTGTTCTTTTCAATAATTGTGGAAAAAGAATAAAGGAATATTACGTTACAAAGGAGGAATGAGTGTTGAAAACATACAAGTTCAAGGCACAAGGACAAGATTGATGTTCTAGTAGAAAGACACTCGAGAAAAATCCTTCGAAGGCCAAAGGTGTTAAGACACAGAAGAAAATTGTTACAAGGCTGGCGTATAAGGTATGCAAACGCGGTTAACAAAACACACAATGGTAACGTCCTTCGATGTAAGTTTAATGAGCCCAAAGAAGGTAAGCTCAGTGGTTTTTCAAATTTAGAGAGTATGAAAAAACATAAAAGAAGACTCCATTGGGGTACCTTTTTCAAAGATAGTCTAGTCGGTTCGAAAAAGGGGTAAACTAGCACCGATTAAACATTGATTCAAAACCATTTTAACAAGTGTGACAAGGACAAGATCACTCGACTATTTTTTCATTTTTAAGGAGTCTGAAAAAAGATTAACTATGGACTCCATCAGGAATGTTCTTCTGGACCAATTTTAATGAGCGTGAAAGAATAAGGTCACTCGACAATATTTTCAATTTTAGGGAGTCTGAAAAGAGCTTAACTATGGACTCTGTGGGGGTTACTTCTTCGTAACTTTAGTCCCTCAGGCCCGAAAATGAGATAAAATTATACCTGAGAGTACTCTTCTATAGAGCTGAAGTTCCATAGAGTATACCTTTTTTCGTACAGTTGACCGTCTGGACCGAAAAAGGGGTAAACTACCGCCGGACAGACGTGACTTCAAATTTTAGTTTAATGAGCGTGAAAGGCCACAAGATCCCTCGGTAATCTTTTCATGTTCAGAGGGTATGAAAAGGGCTTAAAAGAAGACTCGTTGTTTTTTGGGAGTCCTGAGGGTGAGATCAAGAGTGAAGAAGAATCATGCAGATGAGGTCAAACTCATATTCTGGAAAGACTATAAGGACTCCCAAGCCTACAGTGTGTTAGAGATGGCATGGACACCATAATGCAACCAAGACCTACCTAGGGCATCCATGTTCTGGTAAGCTCTACCACCAAGTTGCAACACTTCTAAAGTAGATATGATGGTTCTGTGTTACAACCTGATGGGATCAATCCTATGGCAGAGGAAAAAGACAAGGAGACACAAAAGTCGGGGTAGTAACCTAACCTATATGCTCAAGTTGATTCTTGGAAAAAATTTCATGGACCATCAAAATTTTCTCAAAACTCAAAAAAAGTGTCCCAATACCTGATCAAATCTCGCCCATATAACTCCTGAATCACTCTAAATGGTTTTTGGTATAAAGAAACTAATAAGGGAGGCCAAAAAAGTGACAAAAAGAGGCCAAAAAGTCTATAAATAGAAGTTGGCAGCTCATTATCACCATTGCTGATTTGGAAATTGACTCTGGAGCCAAAAGACCCCCTTTGCTAAAAACGGTGATTCTGGGAGCTACAGTGGACGAAACGAACTTCTGCTTGGACCAAGTAAGTACAAACTCCCCTATCTAGCTATTCAACTCTTCAATTTTGCTTTTAAGTTTTTTTTTTGGGTGGGCGTCGACCTTTAAAAGGTTGGCCCTAGGTCCATGTGGGTTGTCTCTGGACAGGTCGCGTGTACACTCAGGCAGAGTAAAGCCTGCCCGCGTGTACACACGACTGTCACTTAGACAGTGCGCGTGGACCCCCCTTTTATAGAAAAAAGAACCAAATAGCCCTTACTAAACCTCTTGAACTTTGTTGTATTGGCAGGATGTATGTCCGGTGGAGGGAAAGGGAGCATGAAGCAATTAGTGAGTTGGTTGCGGGAGATCCGAATGTCATGGCTGCATTGATGCAATGTGGTTTACTTAAGTTCTTCCTGTGTCCATTTATGCGAGAACAACCTAGGCTACTGAATGCCTTGGTTGACTATCGGCACCCTGATGCAGAGGCCTTTATGCTAGAGGGGAAATCACTGGTGCACACTACCGAGGATATCTATTTTTTGACTGGCCTCTTGAGGAGAGGGGAACCAGTCAATTTCAGGATGTTTCCAGTGGGGCTACTTAATATATCGGAACTGATAGCCCTGCACTATGAGGCTGGGACAAACCGTTTGAGCTCCCAGGTGCCCATCAGTAAGATCACTGACCTATCGTTGCAAGCAATATTATTGCTGATTGGGCGGATTACCAGTTCAACAGCCTTGCATCAGGCGTCTCGCGCACAGATGAACTATGCTATCCAGTGCTTGAATGCACAAATTTTTGACTGGAGTACCACACTACTTGAGTGTATGAAGAGGCAATTGGCAGATTGTCGACAGTGGACACAGAGGAACTTCGGGTTTGGGACGATTTTGTGTTCATTCTTCTTTGAGAGAGTTCCAAGCTTTAGTCCTCAGGAAGTGGTACGAGGACATCAGGCCTCTTTTCCTACTATATGTAGATGGGTAGTATTACTTCCGTGACAGGGTGGTGGAAGGACCAATGAGTCCTTAAATGATGACTTTTTTGCGTGGTTGTCACGGTAGATCCCTATAATCAAGGATTACCCATATGTAGGGATAGACTTTTCTAGAGATCCTAAGATACCCGTGCTTCCTGGTGACGAGCGAGGGGAGATGGGTAAGTCTCCACCTTTGTAGTTTTTTTGCTTGTATATGTAATTTTTATGTCATTTTTGTGATATATATCATTTTTTTATATGCCAGAGTATTTGATGGGTATACGTTTTTTGCATGCAAATGTGGGACCTGTGTGACCTGTTGATTATGCACGGAACATGCATCATCCTCGGCCAGAAGCCGTAGCTGCCGCCGCCGGGGGACTAGCAGTAGCAGGGAACCTCCCAGCCGGGGAGGCTAAGAGGGTCCTTAGACAAGTTGAGTGGAACTTCACTGCACTCACTCTCACAGTCCCGATGGGAGAGATAGAGGACCTGCCGCCATCCATGCAGCCTCATGCAGTGGGGTCACCTCGGACGTGGGTCCAATTGTTTAGGCATTTAGCCCATGCTGTGGATTATTATAACAGGGCCCATAGGCCCTGAACCTATTTAGACTTTTTACGTGCCATGAGCACTACTTGTATATATTTTTTGAGGGCATAAGCCCTATGACTCATTATTAGTCCCATTTTTGAGGCGCTTGCATCCATCTATGTACTCTGGTTATTTTATGATGTTATATATGGTTTTTTGATCTTTTGTGTCTTATAGATCACGTGTGCAAAAATGTATTTACATGCTTATGTCAATGTTCTTTCATATGTGTGCAAGATGCCAATCTAAAATTTGATTAGCTAGAGTATCTGTAATTTGGTTTAACCTCCTAGGAACATGAAAATATGTAATATAATCAAAGTTTCGTTCTAAGAGACGTACCCTAAGGA